>JAQQZZ010155044.1:0-12356 GCA_030265115.1 Mopalia vespertina | reverse complement strand
AATTTTGTTCTATTCTGGACTAAAAACACTCGACTATTACTTAATCCTGTATCAAAATGGCTGTCGGGTTTTTTTGTTTTGTTTTGTTTTGTTGTTTTTTTTTTTGGGGGGGGGGGGTCTCTCTGTTGGCCTGGGGCTTTCGGGGCTTATAAGCATCACTTGATGACGATTTGATGTGGGGTCTTTCTGTTGATTGTCCTGTCTTGTCTTTCTTTGTTCAGTGGCGTGGATGGTGGTTGCTGGCCCGCTATTATGAGGAAACTAACCCTAAGTTTGGCGTAAACCTACAATCTATCAAATAAACAAGCTGTCAAGGCCTATCAGAATTAAAATCAAAATTATCCTGTTGACAGTGCGCGGTGTGATATCTTAACTTTGAGTGCCGATTAATCTTTAATTTGCAACTATATATAAACTGTTTAAACCTCAATTATCAGATCGGGGTATTTTAGTTCACCAAATAAAGACGGGTTGGTAAAAGTAGCTTTACTCATAATCTTGATGAAACAATGCCAATGTTCACGCCCTCTGGGCAGGTCAGCTTGGACAGTTTGTTTGGGCAGCTGGTTTGGAGCTTAGCAATGCAGTCTTCACTCTGAGGAAAATTTATTTTCCAACATACCAAAACACTTAAATTTTTATAGTTGCGCTAGTGTCAATCACCGTTGGAATACACCGCCGTCATATAAGTGAACTAGACTTGAGTACAGCCTACATACCAGTGAGTAGTCGATCAGTCCAGTTTTACAGATGAAATTAAACCAGTGATAACAATCTACAGAAAGTCATATAGCTGGTTTATCCGTGTTCCAGTCATAGATATTTATAATTGGAACACTGTCATACATATTGTCTTTCATAATGCGGTATTTTTTACGTCAGTCATTAATTATTTTATCTTTATGTCATAAAGTCAACTCAATAGATTAATATGATACGCTTAGTTATACAATGTATATACAACAGTTCAAGTTTAAGGCGAAACAGAAACATATTCTGGGCATTACGGGCCTTTAAAAAGAAGGTTATATACCAGCAGTTATTGAGTTCACACGAATATAAAAAGTAACTGTTTATACGAATGTAAAGACCCATTGGATTGGCTAACAATAGAGCAATAAAAAAACTCCAAAAAGACGCATTTTTACGTTCTCAATATTTCAAATTTAAGTAAGGCATCAGCAGAAAGTAAAGTAATATACAACGAAATAACAAATATATATATTTTTGAATAAATGAAGGGAGAAAAATTTGTATATATACATGTCACATGTGAGATACCAGGAATACGAACAGCAGAGGTGTCATAAACGTTGATACAGGAGCTTATTATCACTATGTAACTAGGAGGTCAGTTAACATGTCAGTATAGATGTGTCACATGGAATCTTAATAATATACAAGATGCAATCTACATGTGTCGTCTCATTGGTTCTTCTTAATAATTCCGTATATCTGTATATCGTAAATCAACATATCACGATGTCGTAATTCTAATTACACATATTTGTATGAGAAAAAAACCCCAATAATTGAGAAATATATATCTGCGAGTATACTGGTAAGTATCGAAAGATATGACAGAGCAAATAAAAAAAATAAAAATTAAAAAATATTTGAAAAATATAAAACTTTATTAAGAATAATCAAATTGACAAATAAAGTAAGAAAAAAAAAACGTTGGCTCACAACAAGTCTGCACTGGAATAGGCCAGTATAACACATACACTTGCCCCCTGTGATATCAGCCATTATAACTATATAGACACATTTTTTAAAATAAACAGACACATCTATATAGACACATGCCACAAAACAAACTTAGTACTTAACAGATGTCAGTGGTTTCTATATATATTTAAAAGCTCAGCCAGTCGCTCCAAAGTAGCCTACAGCTATGAATTATGTACGTATAGCATAATCCACACTACAGTATATAAGTGTGCAGTTATGTAGTGTGGCGGCTAGTTTTTTTTCTCGTTGACTGCACTATATTTATTTTGTGTACTTCTTCTTCAGTCTGTACTGTAGTTAAGACATTTGAAACACATATTATTCAAACAACAGTACGGTAGTCATTAAACGGGATACTTTAAATCCCCCTAAACAAAGTGCTACTACTTGGATATATTTTTATTAAGAGAAACACAAAAAATGTACTGGGTTGTTTATCATGAACCCGTATTAGTTAAATGTTTATGTTCAGACGCATATAGAGTATATCAGCTCTGTCTGTATTTGACATGGAGAGTCAGTAGGGCGCACTGCCCTTATTTCATTCTCATATTCATTTTGATTTTAAAAGATGTGAAGCTTATATAAACACACATTTACGCTTTGGGGTTATTTATTTTTTCTCCAAATTTAAATGGAAAAATGTACGGCATGCCAAAATCTGAGTCGTTATCGATTGCTTTAAGATCGAACCTTTTGACTTCATGTATTTAGAATAATAATGCAACGTTAGACTGATGTCCATAGAATGATGGACAGGGTCATGAAGATATAAACATTTCTTATCTGTGTCTACCTCTATGGTATGGCTAATTACACTGCCATATCAGCTTGTTAACAACAATGACATACCTTTACCAATTAGGGTCCCATAAATAACTATAATATTTTCAATAACTGACATGTATGTAGCATGTTACGAAATGTATATCAAGTCATTTAACATCAGTTAACTGGGTGTATCCAGTTTTCGTTCTTCCACAGTAATAAACAGATATATAGAATTCCGCAAGGATAACACCTGCTAACATCGTGTGGTGCACAAATCAACGAAATAAAATATCATATAAATAGTTATTTTTTACAACTCCTTTTTCAATTTCAGTATGGATGTAGATTTGTGTCGTTTGTTGTTAATTGAGTCGTTTATGTGAGGCTTGAAAGCCTTTCCGTGGAATTGGCTGATATATTAAACACGGTTCAACGCTTCAGTTCGCTCTGAGCTAATAACGTGCGCTATAAAGAGCACCTGACGAACTAAAACATTGGGTTTAAATATCAGCTGGTGGGGGCCACTATTCACCCGGGCATGATAAATATATCTACAATATATCAGCCGGAACACAATATCTATGTGTGCGAGAATAAATATAGGTGTTCTTATCAACGCGAGAATGGCTAGTCTGAGTAAAAGCTACCATATAAAGACATTTATTTTATTAACACGCCTCACGTAGAATGTTTAACATGAGTGGAGTTTAAACTTGATTTAACATGTTTATATGACCCGTGGATATGACCTGTTTCACTAATAGAGCCGGTTTACACTCTCGAAACAGTATCAAATGTTCCGATTTAATATGGGAGCGAATGTTTTTGCTGCCATTGTTCTGTCCGAACTGTTGGCCATCGAGAAGTCGACGGGCTCTAGGTACTGTTTTGTCATCGCCCAGTAACGTCAAGGGTGTTTTCCTTCACCTATTAGACTGACACATCCTGACATGACAAGTTCGGCGTTTAAACAAAATCAAACAAACATATTTAATAAACCAAGTACATTAGAAAGAAGTGCAGCTCTGAAGAAAGAGATACTTATTTTGACCGAATATTTCGGCTTTATCGTGCCATCGTCAGCAGTGAACATAACAGTGACATTACAAGATTATATCGGAGTAGCAGTGAAGCCAGATAAATTTAAACAAACAAGCAAAATAAACAATACAGAAATAAAACTATAAGTTCCTAACTGGCTTGAGTCCATGATTTAACTTCGGCTTTAATTGGCGTATCAAGAGAGCTCCTTTAAACAATAAGATTCATCAGTGTGTTGCTTTGTCGATCACTCTGGTATTTGAAAGTAAATATACATCACATGTATAACATCCGATAGTTCAATACTGTATCATGTACAAAACAGAAGACTTCTGTTAAAACACCATGGATTAGATAAAATGGATAACTATTTTCCAACGACGCACCAGCCGCGACACAGGGGAAAAATTAACTTTCCAACATTATGAAAACGCTTCACATCATGGTTGTGCTAGTGTCAATTATTGTTAGAATATAAGTGAAATACCCTTAAGCAGTAAAACACCAATCAATCAACTAGCCGCGAAAAGTGGAATTTGAACGAATCATTGGATGGGGTAATAACGACCGAAGTGACCAGCTCTATAAACCTGTACGTCTGGGATATATTATACTCTGTCCCAAGTTACAGTTATAATTGATTCATTAAATCCTTAATGATCAGATTAGAAAAAAAAGTTCCGTAAAATTAATGACTACCTCCTGAACAACATTATCCTTTCCTAAGATACACTCTTAAGCTAGGCCTATATATTTCACAATCAGCCAGCGGGGAAATTCGTAATTTGTTTGTGAAAAGTCCTCTGCAATATATACAGATTACGTTTTCATAGCTGAACAATTCACTACATCGGCAGCTGTGTCATATGAAGTCTGCTTACAACAACAGAACACAGTTATCTTGCTTTAAAAGAGTTTTTCTTTTATGGATTGTTCAGATAGGCTCAAAATAGTCAGGGCTTATAATCGAAAGTAACACAACTTATTTAAATATATACGGTATTAGCTTTATGCATAAAAGTTTTATATGGTGTGCGTGAATGATAAACTTGTGGTTATTATTATGTTTTGGTGGGGACACGTGCATCTCTTAATTATCTTAACGATTACCTGACTACCTTCTTATCAACTGATCATTTATAGATATTTTGTACATACTAGTATATTGTTTTGTTCATTATGAAATTTAAAATAAATTAATTGGCTTAAAACCCTCATCGAAGGGACTATTTGTCGGCTATTTTCGAACCATTCATCTTGATAACTAATTTAATTATAGGTCCCCTAGGGATAACGGTTGTTATCGCCCGGCTTTATAAAAACAAACTTCTGATTTTCACACGGTTTATCTACGTGCTTATTCCTTTGCACAACGTCCAATCAATGGCGGTATAACATGGCTAGATCCTGTTGTTGTATATAATACTTCTATTAGCCATTGTACACGAATCGATACGTCTGTTAGCACAATCACTTATCGCTGTTTGACACTACCAGATGCTGCCAGCGACACCCTCCCCCCCAGCGTACATGCGTTAGGGGAGGAGGTAATTGCAGGAAAGGGTGCCCAATGTAAGGTCAGAGATAGGGGTGTGCTGCTTGTTATAAACCTGATAGGCGCCGATGATTGAACGTGACCCTTTAAAGCTAATATAGGCGTAATAGTCATATTGAGTAACACTACCCGCGAATAAGACGGACAGCGTTAATCATTATGTATAACATTACAGGCCTATATCCTTTGTTAAGACAAATAGACTGATTGACTGACTGACCGACCGACTACACTACATGAAGGTGGTGTATTCAAACTCTAACACAATCATACAAGAAGCAGTGTTTTGCTCTGTTCCCCAGTGCATGCAGAGTAAAGGCCATACAACTATACCTGGAGCATATTACCATTATCCGGAAGGCGAAAGATAAAAACGACTGTATATTAAAACTTGTAGGGCATTAATACACAATCACTGTAAACTATGTTCTATAAAGATTACACATGTGTGTGTTTCAGTAAGTACAACATTTTAACGCCTTCTCTCTTATATCCTTGTCATGCATAGACATCTATAAATAATCGCTCATGTGAAAAATAGTTTGAAATATAAACAAGATGCCGCCGGTATCTGCCATATGTTGCACACGCTATATAAAATAAACACACTTTACAAAGAAATAAAGCAGACTTTATTGAATGATTGGCAAAATAGTGCAATAAATTAAAGCTTGCTTGGTTCGCGGCTTCTATTTGTTGTGTATAACAGACGGGAGACTGGGACATTATATATGTTGTTATCATAGTAAAGGAATCGATATCTGTAGACAGGTGAACAAATACCAGGAGAAGGGGTAAAATTCATTTATGAGAGGAGATGATGATATATAGCTATGATCAAATTCATTATAGCGCTGATTTGGAGTCATTCGCTTGTCTATAATAATGTTTATATTAGGGCATATGTGTTCATAGATAAAGGCAGATAATTTCATCAACACAATGTTGTGTGTGCAAGTCTGTTGTCAGACAGACAGTCTCTCGGGGGTGAAGATTTTCAGACTGAGAATCGGTTGACATGCGGCTAGAATCTGTCTGTGGGTGTCTGGATGCTGGTCTATTTTCCTTGGATCTCAATAATCTCTCTACATGGCGATTGGTCTAGCTCCTAAATTAGAGGTTCGTATCGATGGTTTGACAGGTTATACCCGGTGATAAATAAATTTTTTTATATTTATATTTAAACGGTTTTGGGGTTGGGAGTAACAAAACAGTTAATGAAGTAAAATAAATATACCGCATTTAAAGTTTATCGATTTTCAATTCAAGGAATAAATTAAAATTTTCCTGTTAGTGTAGGTAGACTTATTAACATAGTTATCACGAGGATAGAGGTGTACGCCTAACCCTCAATAACTAAAGAAGTTCGAAATCTATAAATTCTTGTTATGGAACTATCTTAGATTCAAAATGCCACTGAAAACCGTCAAATTAAGTTTATACCGGAAATTATCCAGACTTTGAAGAAGCCGGTGCGCCATGTGTAGCCACCGCACGATCTACTGCCATTGTATCTGGGATTACCATATACATATATATTGTTATCCTAGATTGTATATACAGTCACGTGAGTAACACAAAACTAATTTCATAAATGTAAGTTTCAAAAGAATCTTCCAGTGTTTACTATGTCGCTTACGTAGTAGAATTTTTGCACGCAGTTTACAGGCCATGCTTGTATCGTTGACAGCCTTTTCATACAGTTCCACACAGCTCTCTGTCATTAATTATGCGTTTTACACGGGAGTATTTCAGAAGAGTTGCGTTCTTGGTAACGTTTTTACCAGAGATTTTTTGCAATAAAAATCCCAGCTGTCGTACATATATATTCGTGTACGTAATGACTGAAGCAGAAATATAGTGCAAATATACACATGAATATCGGTGCTAGTGTGTCATTACTACAACTTTCTTCTAACAAAAAGCTATAAGAAATCTTCCCATTGAATATACAACTTCCTTCACTCTCCGTGTAGCGTGACGAAGCCAATTAGTGCATTTAGAAATGGATTATAGGAGAGTTACTCTAGCGGTTTTTGTCTGGTAAAATCTCATATATCACTGACAACCAGGTATCAATTTCACAAAGTTCGTTCTTTGTTTTGAGGTTATTGTTTCTGATGTTCAACAATATTCTTCTGTTGTGATGTATATTTGAGATGCTGACTTACTATGGTAAAACTGTTTAATTATACGCTGTTTCTGGGTTTTTTGTTTTGTTTTTTGTTTTGCATTGTTTTTGTATGTCTGTTACTAATGCGACTGTTTTAGCACAGTTCATAAATTGTCCCACGATATAACATCCACGATTTCAAACAATAAAACATTAACAAAGAGTCGACTAACACGGTTGGGAATTTTAAACCTCAAACTATCATCTAACTCCAACGCCAAACACACGACTTAATAATGTTGTCTGTATGTATCAAGCGTTCCTCCGTTATTTGATACGCGAGAAAAATATCAGACTTAAGAGACTGGTTGATACGATAGAATTCCATTTGAGCCTATCCTCTAGACGTTTTTTCCCCCACTCTGTTTAAATCGATAAACAGTTGATCACATGTGTCGAGAGAACATTATTAAGTCACGAACAAAATCGTTGTACCGTTTGTTGTAAAACAACTATATAGTCACGAAACGAAATCACTACATTATCAATGGTTCTTTAAGGGCTTTATGTTTATTCAGAAGATATATCGCATCGAGGTAAAGAGAGAAGACCCAAATAAGGTTCTAAAACTCGATCAGAACAATTAATGGTCTATGGCATTGTGTACTTAAAGGCACTTTTTCTGTTTATATAGCCCTGGTTGAGGGTTGAATTGCTCTCACTGGCGACGTACAACCAGATGGTTTATTGTGTTACCGACAGGATGCGGGATAAATGCAGAACAGGCCTCTCTGTTAGTGTGAAATGTGCTATGACGGCTTGGTCTCACATCGAGGACCGACCTCTTCCGCTTAGCTAAGTAAACGCCTGGAGCCAAGTGCACAACAAAAGCTGGTGTAAAGCAGATATGCCCTCGTCCACTCCCCGCCCTCTCCACCTCTGTCAGACCGCCCGGGTTAGGTTTCTCTCCACTTCAAAGCACTAATGGTCAGAAAAACCCGCAGTTACTTACAACATCAGTCAACAAGACACCTTGTATATAAACTCAGCTGTTCCAATGCTATCATTTTGAAAACCCACATGGCCCAGTGATTAATGAATCATAAAGTCACCCAAACTGTTAACCCTAACTTAACCTGAAGAGAGTTTCACTGTATATCCACTGGTAACAGAAATGTGGAGATCTTGTACTACGTGTAGATGATGGAAGAGTAACAATGGTCAAAATACCCCGCCCCTCCCCTCCCCATCTCCCCTATCCTTTTCTGTAAAAGTTTTATTGGGATAAATCCGATTGTAAGGGGGGCTATTTATTCTTAATTATTACAAGTCGAACAGCTGCATAACATATAGTGCAACTGGTGAACTGTTAACATATCCAGCAATAATAAACAACTGTATACATACAGATATCTGCCCCACCCCCCACCCCCTGCCCCGCTATCATTATCACCAACTGGTTTATTCTCCCAGGCGTATATCAGTATTAGATTAACTGCCCCACTAGCAGAAGTGTATGTTTTCTGTATGATAGCGACTATAAGGCTAATACCTATAGCAGTAAGACGGGTGGAGAACTGGCATGTCGGAGATAAATCGGGCTGGGAGATCGTGTCTGCTGTAAGAGGCCCGCTAAACCCACCCCAAGCCAGTAAGTTCAGATCTCATCATGTCTGCTGATAAGGGTTCTGACAAACTGAGTAGAGCGCTTCTCAATGATAAACATCAGCAATATAAAGAATCCTATGTCAGATAACTGCTTTTTGGTGATGTATAACTACGTATAGCAATTAGCCTCTGAGTACACCCATGGCAGCATTGGATTAAATATTTAATGGGATTCTATAAGAATAGTCAGCGTAGACTGTTGACTTAAGCCTTTATACGTTCTGCTGGTCAGCGGATCGAAGAGCGTTAGAGAAGCGGAAAAGACAGTGGAAATAAGATGGAAGACTATGCCTGGTTTCCCACAGGATCAGATGAACCCCAGCTCAAGGGCGAATAGGAAATTCAATACGGGAGGTTTGTCGATGGTCTGCTTAACGTCAGCGACTGAACCTGCACGGCCAGAAAACCAGTTACGTTGTGCAGCACCATTTAAAACATAGGCGCCATCAAAATTCGACAATTTAAATTTTAAAAAAAAATATCATAAGATATTCATGGTTTTATGACATAAACTATGAAAGTTAAAATTAAAAAAATAAAATTATTGAAAACTGGAATAAAAACATCTTTGTGTAGGTAATAAAAGCAAAGGTTATGGAGTTGTAATTTGTTTTCTTTTTTTCTGTTTCTGTTATGTTTTTCTCCATGCATTCACTGACTGTTTACTAGAGTCACACTAAAATATACCCCAATAATTAATAACACCCCGTGAACTAGACAGGTGTCGATGAGAAGTCATGCATTGTTAAACGTTAAATGTTGTGCATGTTTGTGAAAGCACCTAGCTAGTAAGGTTAGAGGAAACAACTTCCTGTAAGCTGAGTCATTTGGCTAACCGACAGTGAAAAGAAATAACACTTATCTAAGAAGCGGCTCTCTATTTGCCTTACAGACCTGCTAGTAAACATTGAAACTTGGCTGAATGTGGTCAGAATCAGTCATCCAGCTCCTTATCGGCACCACATTGGATGGGGCACTTCAAGGGGCTTTCAACCTCCTATGTTTATACGCATTACAGCTTCAAGTCCCATTAGCTTATAGCCTCTCATAAGTACATAAAAATGCCATTGATTTAATAATGGGGATTTCGCGTCGGTCTATCAAAGGACCGGCTTACAAAGGTTCTCCTCAATCAAAACCGATATATTCATTTCACGAAAAACTGTCAAATAACAGCATTGTCAAGAAATGTTTTACAGAATGCATATGTCGCCCCGTGTTGCCCCTGACGAGATGTTCGCAAGTTTGTTAGCCTGGGAGCGACCACGGTAAACAGAAAGTATTCAAAGAATCATGCCGCCATAAACATATACCAGGTCATCGTCAAAGTTAAACAGCTTGCCGTTTGGTGTCAATAACACAGCATACCCTCTGCAGTTACTCCCTGACCTTTTATCAAGTTTTATTTCGATCCTTTTAACTTTATTTCCCACTCACAAACAATTACTGTACCATTATTCGGACACCTTCACAAACATCAAGCCCACATATGACGCAAAACATAGAACATCTGACTCCATATGCTGATAATGTTTACCGTCATTCTTTTTAGCTTCATATTGATTTTAGCTTCATTAGTTGGAAAACGGTGATAGAATCTGCTCCGAAACGTTGCTTGTCAATAGACCCAGAAGTTGTATATCAATAAATACAAAAAAGCTTGTTATGTTGCTATTCGTGCTTCTAAATGCCAATCAAAGAAATTCATATTGATTGCAACAATGTCCAGTGGTTTATACCAATATATTTACTTGACATAAACCGTGATCAAATACAGGAATGTTTTCAAACTATAATAGGCTGTATTTAGTGGTGTATACCAATGTATTTTCTTGACTTAAATCATGATCAAATATAGGAATGTTTTCAAACTAATAAACTGTTTTTATTAGTTTATACCAATATAATTTGTTGACTTAGACCGTGATCAAATACAAGAATGTTTGCAAACTTCTAAGCTATATTTAGTAGTTTATGCCAATATACTTTCTTGATTTAAACCGTGACCAATACAGGAATGTTTTCAAACTACTAAGCTACATTTCCGATGCAGCCTGTAGCTGGTTATTCGTTTCTTGCTGTTGGTAATCTGACTGCAGGAATATTGAAACAACCATGACTGTCAATAAAACGTTGAACATCATTGAAATACCATTTAGCAGGGGTAATTACTGGACTTATTTCTTGGAAACACCAGCTTTTCTAGAATTATCAAAACGACCGATTAGTAAACAGACTTTCTTTATTCGAAAGATCAATTTCATATGATTTCTTAGTATGATTTATTCGTGCGTTTCACTGTGGTGATGAACTTGTTTATAGTGGACAAGGAATTGTCTGTACATCGTCTCATCAGGCATTGTTCCCAGGGTCATTCAAATCTGTATTAAATGTAAGATTGCGGGGTGAATAGACGATCTATTAGGCTACATGAGGCGGGTCATCTCCAAGTTGAAGGTGAGGAAATCGTCAGTGTATAATTGGCTTGCTCTTCGGTACTAATTAATCATGAAACACTGGAGCTTCACTGACACTTCACTCTATATTATTGACACGACTTCTTGTAAAATAAACCTGTGAATTCGCCCGGAGCGCTGAGACTCCTGGCCTCATGCCAACAACTTCTCAGATCGATCAGCAGTCCTGTAATCGTGCCTGTGTTATGTGACCAGTTGTCTTCAGTCGCCAGTAGACTGCCGTGTGAATTAAAAACCTCATTGCCTTTTAATAGCTCAGGTTTCACAAAACAAGTCGTTCGCGTCCACTTTATGATTGTTTGCTGCCTGATTAAGAACACGTTATGGAAATAAAAACCTAACACACACATTGACGGAGGCAGATCCAATTTATTCAACAGTATTTACCCATTTAGTAAATATATTTATTGCATCTCATAACACTTTCTCACCAATAATGTTGATTCTAATTTTTATATTTAACTATAATTCTTTCTTTGATTCACTTGCTAACGGTTTGAATACGTGATTCATCCTTTTACATAAAGAATTTCTCATGACCAACAATTTTACTAGCTGTTTGAATATGTGATTCATCCTCTTACATAAACAATTTCTCATGACCGACAATTATACTAACGGTTTGAATATGTGATTCATCCTCTTACATAAACAATTTCTCATGACCAACAATTTTACTAACCGTTTGAATATGTGATTCATCCTCTTACATAAACAATTTCTCATGACCAACAATTTTACTAACTGTTTGAATATGTGATTCATCCTCTTACATAAACAATTTCTCATGACCAACAATTATACTAACCGTTTGAATATGTGATTCATCCTCTTACATAAACAATTTCTCATGACCGACAATTATACTAACCGTTTGAATATGTGATTCATCCTCTTACATAAACAATTTCTCATGACCGACAATTATACTAACCGTTTGAATATGTGATTCATCCTCTTACATAAACAATTTCTCATGACCGACAATTATACTAAC
>JAQQZZ010155033.1:0-12356 GCA_030265115.1 Mopalia vespertina | reverse complement strand
AAAATATGAAAGTTATCGGAGTAGTAGTTCCTGAAATATACTGATAACAAGAATTGTTATGGGACAGACGGACGGACCACGGAGAGTGATGAGAATAGCCCACAGTCAGAATGACTGTGGGCTAAAAATTAAATTAACCTTTCGAATAGTAACGTTTAATCTCTTAAAAATAAAGTAAAAATTTAACATGAAAAAAACCTACCTGTAATGACGTAATTCCTTCATTTTTTACTAAACCTTTCAAGAAGAACAATAATGCCCGTAAGTTGATTCGGTTTGAGGATATATTCAGATGTCGTAAAGTGTCGTTTTTCGGCAGCACTTTAGCAAGACATTTACAACCTTCTACGGAAAAACCGTTCCATGAAACGTTAAGCTTCTCCAAAGTGGAATTAAACTGAAATTCAACGAAGAAGCAACAAACAATTTAACATTTTATCGAATAAGATACCTATATATCCAAAATATATGCTGTAAATTAAACTATTTGTCAACTTATCGGTATTGGGTGCACTTAATTGGGCATCTGGTAAATTGTAAGAATTAATAAATTACACTTGTGAGCAACCCTCAATCTTTGCAGCTTTTAGAAGCGAATACGTATCTTATAGAGATACGACGTCGAGCCGTACGAAACATTTAGAAATAAGGCCTGCCTCTTAATAAAAAATATTATTGAATCTGAATTCCATACGTTTCCCATCGCCCTCGTGATAAACCGGGTCAGTTTTGGTATTTTGTTTTTTTTAATTCGATACAGTTCTTACCTCCAGAGATTTACATATGGCCACTGCCCCGTTTCTTCTAAGGTGATTCCACGTCAAGTCTAACGTTTGTATAGATTTGTTTCGTGCTGTTGAAAGAGATTTCCAATCATGGATTAGGTAAACAGGAATACAGGTTCTTAACAAATATCTATGCTATATTGACGGTTTGAGTTGAAATGTCAGTTTATATATATAATGCCGTTTTTGGACGACATGTGATGGGTGAATCATTTAAACCATTTCGTTGAATCATTCTTTATCGAATCTTTTTACTTGCACCCATGGCATTACTAAATTGTAACTACATGTTGCACTATTTCTTCTGGTCTTGCCCAGACTAAATAGATATCCAGTAAGGAGGTGCCTTACTAAGTCTACCATTGATCATTGTTTGATTCAACTGTTACTCGTTTAATTTCTTAAGGCTATATATGACTTGTATTGTCCGTATATGATGAGGAAAACCGTCATATTACTTGAACCTAATGAGAGTGTTTTATTTCTTCTTTTTGTTTGCTTATATATCAACTTAGAAAGCTATGAACTGTACTTGCATTGAACTTGTCAATAATTATATTTAAATTGTTGATGTTTATTCTGCTGTAAAGATTTTGGAGCAAGAGGATGAAAATAAAATAGATAACCGTTGCTAAAGCTCCCGTTCCCAAATGCATATATTTCTATACTCCGATTTCTTGGCCCCTATTGGTCTGGCCTTTCAAGGGCAGATCACTCTAACCTTATGATAGATTCTCAATTATTGTTTGTTTGACTATGGTTTAACGTCGTACTCAAGTGTATTTCATGTATATGACGAGGGATTGTCTAGTCTTACGGTGCATTATTTCAATACGGTGGAAAACCGAACGAAAACCTCGTTATAACCCTCGTGACTTATGTGACGACCTCAAATACTTGAGATTCAGTGGGTGAAATAAGGATGACACGCTAACCACAGCCACTGAGCCAGGGTTGAGAGACCCTATATTACTGTATGGGTGTATTATAAATATGTTGTACTCACCCAGTGCTGCCCCTATCACTTTCCCACCGGCTTCGTCTAACTGATTATGGTTAAGATAAAGTTCCCGAAGAGTTTTTGTCACCTAGACAAAAAAAAAGCGAAAACCCTGGCTTAATTAATTTTCACGAAATCTTGGTTATGAGTTTTCTTTGATTGTTCATTTTCACGGCAGATTTCGTCTCATGGTTTATTCTCCTTTATTTCTAAGTTGCTGTTATAAACAAATGTTATTTCATAATTCCACATCGCCTTGATGACTTACTTAATTAATGGTAAAGTATTCACTTTGGAAAGCTTCATTTGTAACATAGTGCATAATTCAAGTATCAAAATTTAGATAATTTGGTAACTTCGTGAATGTATTGGTGTCTGAAAAAAAGACATAATGTTGCAGAAAGTTTTATCCGTTTACTGGGAGTATACGGTGTCAAGGGACCTTACCTTCATGAAGGAAGCCAGGTGAACTGCGTGTTGTTCTCCTAGTTTATTTTCTACAAATGCAATGTAAACATATTTTCATCTATGTAACATAAATATCTAACTCAGCTATGACTAAAAAAATCTTGATATCTGTAGACTATGTCCGATTTATTATATCTATACATGCATCCGCCTTCTAGGCAGGAGGCGGGTGGTTGGAGGGAGCTTCATGTTGCCCTCGTTCTCTCGGAGCTAAAGGGGAACAGGAAGCCGATCTGTTTGTGGTGTCTGATTGCGTCCTGTTATTGTCCTGTATTTGTCTCGTCTTGTCTTTGTTTGTAGCTAGTGGTGTCGAGGGTGGTTTCCTTCACCCATTGGGCTGGCACGTCATCATATAAGTGAAATACCCTTGAGTACGACGTTAAACCCCAATCAAACAAACAAACAAATCTAGACAGGGGGTGATTGGCATTGAGATTTTGTTGCTCATGTGTATCTGAAGCTAAGGGACAAGGAGTAACCGATTCGTTTTCGTGTTTTGCTTGAAATTAATTTTGAATGAAACAACCGTATGTACGAAGTAAGGCCTCAAATACAATAAGACACTTTCTTCAACATTTTTTACAACCGCAAAATTATTTTTCCTCTGCAAATATTGGAGCGCTGGGCCTGGTCCTGTAGTTGAATCACGGTGGAAGCAAGCTAAATTTGTTTTTCTCTACATATAAAAAGTAGACCGTTAATTAATTATATTGACATCTATACAAGGAATCCAAATATTCAGTATATTGTAATCCCAGATAAAATAGCCGATTTTATCGGCAACAGATATATATAAGATCGATTTACTTTGAGCCTACATCTAAGATATAAAATCGTCAACAGTATTTATTGTTTTGGTTTTCCTGCTGCCCTTTTAAACCCATCACATTTTTCTAGTGTATTTCCCGTTCTCTACTTCCCATGCCTTACCTCCCAGGTTTAGGACCCTGAGACAGTCATTATTACAGAGTGTCTCTGATAAACGCTGACACCCCTTCAAATCAGGAAATGTGGCAGCCATAATCTACAATATACAAACATAAGATTGATAAAATCAAGCTTAACTCGATTAGAGAAAAAAATCATGAGTGTATATCCTGGAATCAGTCTATATATCCCAGGTATATCAGAACATAAACAGATACCATATTCCTGACTTGAACATGGGTTATATTGTTTGTACATATGTATGCTGCACATACGCTTTGCTCTGAATCTGATATAGGAGAACCTTGAACCATTTACCCCTATTGGACAGGACATAGTTAACGATATGTTTATAAAAGCTACCGGTACAAATACATTACTATATATAAACTCAAAACTTTTGGACCACATTTTTGTTACAAGCCTATGGAGTTTTATAGTTTGAAAATGACTGAGTCTCGCCGTAATCTCATTGAACAGCTTACCAAAACATTTAACTGCGGCATTGTCTGTAATGTTTGTGCCAGGTAACTGGTTCCTAAAGGTCCAATAGTGTTACCAGATATGTCCAGAGTACGGGTTTTCTTCTGGGACTGAAAAATAAGATTATAGTTTTGTATAAAAATTACACTTTTTTTGTAAGTAGGGTTGGCATATAAACCATTATGTATTTCGTTTGTAACATCAGGTAAAACGTTTTTATTGTTCGACACCGTACGCTAATTGTAAGTTGTTTACTTTATCTTATCAGGCTATATTAAGAATCACGTAGGCATAAGGCCTAGCACTTTAGTACTTTAATAACAATAAAAGACCAATGGCCCAATATTAAAGCCCTAACTTGTCATAATACTGGAATAGATAACATTACATAATGTTGAAGACTTCCAATTTTAAATAACTCCACCCCCTATTAGCAATTCAGTTTGCTATTGATTCGCATATAATCGTCTTGCTCTTTGGTTAAAGGCAGTATAATTGATGTATATATATATGCTGTCAGCTTCGGAGGAAAATAATTTTCCAACAGAGCATTTGTATATGTCACACAATGTTTGTGTTGCTGTTCACCATTTGGAAGTACACCGCGGTCATATAAGTAAATTACCCATAAGCAAGGCGTTAAACATCAATCAATCGATCAATCAATCAATGTAATCGTCACTTGATTAATTGGAAACAAGGCTATAACCGAGTGACGGACTTACAGCCATTGTTATTGCGATTCCTCGAATATCAGCTGGTCCAAGAAGATGGTTCCTTAGATCAATTTCTGATTGGTCGATTTGTTTGATGAATTTCTCCACAGGCGTTACTCTCTGTAATTTACAGATCCGTTTGTATGTTTGGATAGAGTCGTCGAAATGCACTCGTCTGGGTGGGATTTGGAGAGGTGTCTGCTCTGGTAAATGTAAAAATGGAGATTAAGATCGTTCAATGTACGGCATTGGTTCTATGAGTCTATGCCAACTGACTAAAAGCATCTGCAATAATGACATTTTTATTCCTCAAGCTGGTCTTACTGTTTATTTCATTTTTTATATCAGTAAAATGATTTTGATTTCAGTTACTCTACATAGTTACCTTATATAAGTACATAAAAGTAGTAACAAATAGTTGGGTTTAATCTGTAATTCAATACTAGTAAATGGGCTTGAGTGTGACTTGCATTATGTAATTAAGATTCTGTGGTCGTGAGTCAAATAGTAAAATAGTGAAAATAGTAAAAAAATCAATTGTTAAGATACATCCTGGAACTTCACTAGACTACTGTTTCCCTATCGATTAAATAATAGACCTACGTATAATGACAAATATCACTCTGTCTTAAATGTAGTCTATTTCATACCTACCTTACAATTTAGTTTTGTTACTTAATGCGACAAATTCATAATTTATCCAGTGGAATGCATGCTAAAACTCTTTAAGGACATTATTAAGTACATTTTTTACTGATTATGTTGAACAGAGTTGTGTGTTATCCTTTTCCATTGTAAATCCAACGTATGAGCCCGAGATGACTCTAATTATTGGGCACATGTTGTTTAACAGATTTGGAAGTGATGTTAATTGAATTCCTATGAATCCTCTTTCATACGGAATTCTGAAATTTCACAAACATACTTACGGCCACTGTTATCGTTGAGACTACCTTCGTCGGTCACCAAAGATGTGTTTCTTGTTTTTATTTTTGGCAAGAATGGCAGGTTGTCTGGATGTGGAGGGCTTTCCATCACATCTCTCTCTGAGGCATGGGCGTCGTCCAGAGACCGCAACCACTGTTCGACCGATACGGGATCTTTCGGGCGGTCAAGTGATAAAACATGTGGCTGCCGCTTCAGATATACAGGATGTGAGATACTTGTGGTCCCTGGGTGAGTTAAACTGGGTTGTTTTGTAATTGTGGGAAGTGTTAGTACTGTGTCTGTCATATTCTCCTGGTGTATATGATCCCCGGAAGCCACGCCACTGTCATCGGAACTAACGGATGTTTTGTTGCTATATTGTACCAGGGAGGACATTGTCTTTGGCTTTTGCTGCTTTTGTTTAAGATCCGGAGTTGGAAATAGGTGAGACATTGATGGCACGATAGAAGTTCCGCGTCTTCTCTGACGCCTACCTTCCATTATCTCTGTGGGCACTAATGGTACGGTACTCTTTTCTGGCATTGTCTTCTTTATCATTGGCCGAATAGCGGAAGATCAAAGGAGCCAGTTTGTGCATAACCAACAACAATAATTATCTCTTATCGAAAGGGATCGCTGTAGACGTATTCATATATTTGTCCATCTGTCTCTTTCAAGCCGCCGTTAAATACACCTACAAATCACGAAATAATAATAATGTCAAACAATCCGTACTACTCATTCGTTTAAGCACAAAAATAAGTAGGCCTCAAGATATATGTTCTTAGAGAAACGATTAGCGTGTCAGTCCGTCAGGTAAAACAGAACATGAATTCTTATTTCCCGGTTAGAAATAACCCGAAACCTAGTACTAAATTTAAAAGTTAACCCAACGCTAAACGTAACCCATACCTTACTCTAACCCCTAAACTTAACCCTATAAAACACCTCATATAGTAAATGACAGTTTTACCCATAAATCCACAGGTTGGGTTGTAGAAACAGGTCTGTCTTGAATTGGAACCTATGAACATGTATGTTCGGAAAAGCAAACTGTTTAAAATACCGTTTACGTCACATATATAGTCCTGTCAAAATAACTGTAACAAATATACAGATGGCGCAAATAGAAAGTTGGTAAATAGCCGTATATGACCAGCCTTGTGGATTGTCTGCACCAATAGAATGGACCATACTGCAAATAAGTGTTTCTATGTTGTTTTGTTCAACAGAAACTACATAGCATTGTCGCCATTGTGCATTTCCACCTACATTGTCAACACGTTAACAACTTTTGGCCGTATAGTTTGGGTGCGCCTGGAAATAGCCGCCACCTTCAACATTCCGCTTAATTGTGGTAGTAGAGCCATTGTCCATATTTCAATGATCTTGTTGATTCATTCTGGATAAAAATGCGTCTCCTGTTCGAATGGCTCCTTTAGATATTTATACAACAGCTAGAATCCTTGAAGAGTTTTTATTGTTGTACACACAGACATACGGAATAAAAGTTTTAATGTATTGTTAATATGTACAATCGACTTTCACCTTCAGTCCTATTCACTATTGTCCCTACAGAATGGTGAATATTAAACGCCTGTTGTACCTCGGACAATGGACAGGGAGGTGGTTTTCCAATCGAGGTATGTGAGTATACTTAACATGTGTCAGTAGCAAGTCAGGCGAAACAGACAATAATAAACAGGAGACATATTTTTTTTATAAGTTTACGTGTATCTATATATTGAAACATCATTAATCCATTATGTCAATATCATTTTTGGCTGAAATAAACGCTGATGCAGTAAAGCTGTGCAGTTGGGTGGTGAGGTGTGTGTGTGTGGGGGGGGGGGGGGTGGCGCGAAGATGCCACGAAAGTATAACGGAGGTTATCTCTGAAGATCCCGAGTTTTACCATAAATATCACTTAAATTTCATCGGTTGAACTTGTTTGATCAGTTTTCGATTATTACAAGGAAATACACAAGTTTGCACGGTGATGTTATTGTTATAATCCAAATACTCTGAACTTGTCCGGTAAGTGGTAGACACGTGTATCAGTGTTTGCGACCACCGACCTCACTCACCGACATTGTAGATCGAACTCAAATTACAATTCTCCCTTCTTTCTTCCTCCTTATGGATCTGGATCCTCTCTTATTTGTTTCCATAATGGCTCGCCTATAACGATGTTTAAAAATATATTCAAACTGTGTATATATATCAATCGTATAAATCCGTGGAAATTTGCCATGGAAATTTCTAGTTTGCCTCGAAATAAAATAATGCCCCCCCCCGCATTGATAACCTCCATGTTTTGAATGTGTTTGGGACAAAAACTATCTCCCTTCCAAATTTCTGACCAAGACGTAATGCTTTCCATACAAACACAGGGTTAAATTAATCAGCTTTGCTACATTTTAACAAAATAGTCCTCCACGAAATGAGAATAATAAAACATTTGAAAGAAAGAACTATTTTTCCTCGCCGGATCTCTAGTATTTCTATAGCTTAACGTCCAGTGTGTTACCTAATGACCTATATAGCCTAGTAACCGCGGCAGAGATGTATACTGTTGGTCAAACTTGCCGGCGCCCATCGATCTGTTGAAACGAGTAAACTGTTTACTTCTATCTGTCTTCCTTTCAGTTGAATAAATAGCATAAGCAATACAAGCTAGATTTGTTTTCCCCTCATGTAAGTAACGAACAGTATATACCTCTATGCGATGAACCGCGGGGTATGTCTTTCTGGTAAGTTGCGTCGGTCGTGGTATAAGGGAGGGGGTGCTTTTTCTTTTAACTCCAAACCAACGTATTATAAATGGGAATATAAGCGTCACATTGGGTACAAAGGTTACAGTAAATATCGCAGCAGTTGTCAAACAGTGTCGATCAGATAACCTAAGTTCTAGAGTATTTGATAAAACCTATCATTTATTACTGCTACACAAATCATTATACCATTTATCAGGATTTATTTTGACATATAAAGTGTTAAACATAAACAATGTTTTCCGCTTAACAAACGGTATAGCCTTGTTACTTAACCCGGCTTGGAACGAGCTTAACACCATTTGATAAACTGGCATCATTACTTGGAAACTGAACTATAACCGTCTTTGAAACGAGATTGAAAACGTTGTAACCAGTGTATAAAGAATTTGCCTTCGATACCAAAAAGTTCACCAACTTGGCAGGGAGTTTCATGTTGCCCTGGTTCTCCCCGAGTTCAGGGACAACGTGCAGCCAATATATTTAGCTATTGGCTAAACATATATTGGCTGCACGTTGTCCCTGAACAACAATATATTTCATATATTCAGATATTATGAAAGTATCTTGTGATTGTTCTGTATTGTTTTCGTTGCTTACAATATGGCTTACACCCATTCGGCTGGTACGCCGACTTATGAGTGAAATAACCTTAAGTGTACGGCGTAAAACCACAATCAAACAAGAAAATCCACACCGACAATAGTAACGTTATAATAGGAATGTGCTTGGTTTTGGCTGTAAGTCAAACCAGGTTTTAAAAAATACATATTGGTCAGAGAGAGAAAAAAACAAGATTGTGGGACGTAAACGAACTGGTTATAATTTTCACATAAAGAGTCTTTTATCTAATAAAAGGAAACGAAATAGACTGAAATCTCCAATTATCTTTGATGGCTAAGATGCATTGATATGACAGAATGGTTTATTAAGTAAGTTCTTCTCCCGCCAGATTCGAGCAGTTATAAGTATGTCGAATAAATGATGAGAGAAAAATGTGTTTGCCTCAATATATAAGGTATCTTTGTCGTTTGGTGATATTGTGAATAAAAAGTAAAAATGAAATAAATAATCAATGTGCTGTTATAGACAAGTGCTGCTTCATGTGTCACATTACATGAGGCTATTCGGATAGTCTATCATATCGTGAGCCTTTGTAGCTCAATCGGTTAGAGCGCTGACATTGCTATAGCCAGAGACCCGAGTTCAAATTAATCAACTCGATGGAGGCAAGCAAAATGTTGTTACTCTACAGTACAAATACAAATATAGTTATTATTTGCTGTGATAATTGTCCGGGCAAGTCTTTCATTCTCTCCACAAAACCACAATATGCCTGAAACTCCATTCTATGTGTGTCTATTTCATGTCATTTTATTGCAATCATATTTATGATTATGGTTGGCAATGTATTTAAGATATATATTTACAACACAAGCTAAAATTCGTAGATCTGAATATATAATACTTTGGTATTACTTGTTTAACGGACGTTTAGAAGCTGGGATGATAACATAACAAGCAACACTTTATGGACTTTCCGCTTGTGGATTTATTGACACTTACGGTTTCAGTGCAGAAACCAGATCCCCGTTTTCGAGTTTATTAGCTTAATCGCAGTGCTAGTATCTTCACTAAAACGTTAATAAATTTATAGGTTGAAAACCCATAAAGTGTTGCTTGTAATGTTTTTTATTGTACATTTTTTTCAAAAGCGTTAAACGTGCTTATATTAATGAAACGTTTGCTAGTTTGTGTTCTGAAGTATATGGGCATACGGTCTTTGTTCTAGACATCCCGTAACTTTGTTCTAAACATCACGTAACTTTTATCGGTAGTCCAAGTATACTTTCAACCGAATGGCCCATATAGTCCAAAACAGTAACGAGGGGCAACACTCTTTATCAATCTAATCTTTTTTCATAGATTCGGCTCACCAGACCATGTTTAATTACTCCGTTAGTGTGGCATTACTGCCGCATCAGATTGAACGGAAATATATTCTGATTTAAAGTAACCTCTATACCAAATTTGTTAATTTGTCTACTTTAGCTTACCTTAATCATTGACGGGATTCAGAACTAGCTTGGTATATATATCCATTTGTACTACTGGCGCAATGTATATTCTTCACAAGAAATCACACTAAATATCCCCGTATATTGCCCCCACAACACCCACCAGCACGACCATCCCAGTATCTCCTGACATGTTCTACGTGTGTAGTCTATTTTGGCCTTTAAAAAACGTCCTGTATTAAGCCCACCAGTTTACGGAAGACTGACCAGCATAGTATCGCTACCACGACAAATCGCTCGTATAAGGTCCTTCCGTTCGTCTATCCAAGTCTATATTGACAGTCCGATCATGAAGTTTTAATGAGTGTGGTCGCCATCATATATACGTGTAATAAAAGAAAATATCGAACGTTGCTGTCGTTTTGATCACACTAACGATAAGTTCAACGACTGCCATTAGTTTGGTTTGTACCATCAATAGATGTGATATAACACGTGATTCGACTGAGCAAACAAATCAACCAATGGTTAATCTGAATTATTGATAGCAATTGTTACATAATGTGCTTCCCTTGTCGAGTAGGCTAAGGACGAATGTGTGTTTAGACTTTACTCGCGTACCTGCACTAATAGAGTAAACTATTTCATGCCAACGTGTGCTGCATGTAATAATTGATCAGGAGTTAAACCATCGGACTCCCAGATTTAGATAGTATTTTCGTTATTTTGGGATCATAATTTCTTAGTTTTTAGCAGATTCTAGCCTATAAAATTTTGAAACCCGTCCTGGAATCGAACCCACGACCTTCAGTATTTATCGCCAGCAGTAAATGCCGACCACCTAGCCACCCGGCCTTCTACTTCTGCCGATTTTAAAAAGTTATCCGATGGTTTCACCAAAGCAATTTATTGCCACTTAAACTGTACAGGTTATTTGGTGAATTTATCATGAAAACCCCAGAGTCTCTCATTACAGCTCCGAGAAGTAAATTAAAATGTCTCAATACAGCAATAATAATTAAGATAAAGTGTCTCATTACATCACGGAGGAGTTCGGGATAGTGTCTCATAATAGCTCCGAGGAGTAGGGGAAAGTGTTTGAATGAATGTAATAGAACTTTTTCCTTACAAAAAGTAACATTCAGAAAATATAAACTATTCTGAAATTCACTTCATAACAGACCAAAGGGGAAATGTCTCATTAACTAGAATAAGTAAGGGAAATAGCTGATTGTCTTTACGAGACAAAGGGTTGTGGTGTATTTATATTGTCTCTTGTGGTTGTCCTGTTTTGCCATTATATTCAATTCCATTGACATCGAGGGTGGTTTCCTTCACCCAGCTGGCTGTTAAGTGAGTAAAAGAATCTTAAATACGACTTAAAACCCCAATAAAACAAACCAATCCATAATTATAGCTGTATGACACAAATAAGCAATTTTGTTTTATTATATCAATGTTTTATGATTGCTTGTATAGGTTATTTAAAACTAGATAATTGGTATTATCAAAACAGGAACTTGCTGAAATCCGTAATCAGCATATCAGTTCATTGACGTTGAGTTATTTACACAGTTTTTATCGACGACTCAAAACTTAACTATATTTATTTCTATTCACCCTTATAAGACACCCAATCCTTCCGACGGAATTTCATGTAGGTTTATTTTTATTATCAGCACGAGCAATCTTTTTTTATTTGCAAACGCATCTCTTCACTTAATTCTACTCAAACCTGTTCACTATTAACGCTTTTCGTTTTCAAAGACGCGTGTAATGTTAAGTGCCGTTATATCAATAGACTCACGAGTAATACATTTAATGTCTGATATAGCTTCACAAATATCCATGTACCATACACTTTAGGCATATATTCCGGGTGACATGCTTGATAGAAGTTACGCTTGTGTCTGTATGCAGGATTTTATACATGTGTGTGTGTAAGAAATACTGTCAGACCTAAACATAGAATTTATGACTTCTGAAAAAAAATAAGTTAATAAACTCCCAAGCAGTGAGGAGTAGGTAAATAACATAGGGTTTTAATAAGATCGTTCCTCGCTTGAAACAGTATTTTCGACTATGGGTTCTTTGTATACAGTGGCGGATACAGTTTTTTGTAAAAGGGGGGGCTCGACTATTACAGCTCAATAGGCGAGGTTTCAGGGGCCGCCTAGGCCACGGAAGCTCCGAGAATGAGGAAGCCCGTAGAAGCAATCTCAGCTAATTTTGACAATGAAATCTATTCCGTCGTTTTG
>JAQQZZ010155032.1:0-26416 GCA_030265115.1 Mopalia vespertina | reverse complement strand
CAAGTATAGGACGTCGAGGTACTGTCAATGTCCAAATGATAAATATCGAACGTCGACGGCCTATTTAATAGGACTATCATGATCCATGTACCGTGGTTTTGATTGCGAACTCCCTAGTTATGTTTGTATATATTTCATTTATTGTGATGGGTGTTTAACGTTACTTAGTATTATATAACCCTGTTCGATGGCGATGTTGGTGTTATTGAAGGAGGAAATCCAGTTATCTGCCATTGTCAGTCAGCCCCCATACACTCTGCCTTTAAAGGCACATGTTGCTGAAGGAAGCACAATTAAAAAATGAGTTGCATTTGATTTCAAATTATACACACCTACCACATGTTTTCAAGCAGATCCCGAGGAGGGTTGGGAGGGAGCTTCCTGTTGCCCTGGTGCTCTCAGAGCTAAAGGGCAACGTGAAGCCGATCTGTTTGTGATTTTATTACGTCCTAAGCTGTACTGTATTCGTCCTGTGTTGTCTTTGTTTGTGGCCAGTGGCGTCGAGGGTAGTTTCTTTCATCTATTGGGCTAGCACGCTGTCATGTGAGTGAAATAAACTTAAGTAAGGCGTTAAACCCCAATCAAACAAACAGACAAATCAACCAGATCGCTCAATGTGTATTTGGTAGTAAGTGCAATTTGTTGTCTACAGCCTGCCCCCACAAAAAGAGTCTTTTTAACAAAAAAATTATGGAAAGTCGAAAGACTATACAATCCTTTATGTCCTTAACATAAACATATGGAAGTAGGAAGCTTTCAGTATTATGGAAGTAGAAATGCCCAGCCGTTCGTTGAAGCCCAGGTAAAACTGGAAACGTAGCTTGTCTTGTAACTTAGAGGTTATCCGTTGTCTAGCATGCAAGCAGTATATTGTTACACAAGGTCACAACTTTACTAGGTCCTGCTTCAGACGGTTAAGAGTTTATTTGGATTCGATAGGAGATAACTCATGATTAACTTTAATAACATCGTTCACGAGGGGATTAGTTTAAGAAAGCTTTTTGGTGCTAGGCTGTCTATAGTCATTGGATTTGTTGGGGATAATGTCATTTATGTCAGTTACCGTCTACACGTTATAGATTCTGTCTACGCCTTATACTTTATTCAGAGGTTTCATTTCTGGTTATACCTAAATACTAAAGGTTTATTCCTGTGGGTTTTTTTTCTTCGATGGATCTAATAATTGACTGGACTCCTAAAGGTCGGGTTCATACTGCATCAAGCAATCGTCAAATAACTTGTAACAAACTCGTTTAATCTAGCCGGTTTCCGGACAATAGAATTACCTATAAATCCCGCGAATTTCTACACCGTCCATAATATTTATCTTATAAACAATTGAAATTTAATTGAAGATTGAAAAACATTGTGATGTATTTAGAAGATGGCAGTTGTAGTCGGCATACACTGTTAAAAGGTGCGTCAGGTGGAATTTTCACTGATTGGAAGATATTCACAATGTCAAGGTGTGTCTTCCGTTTTGAGGATACAGAACTATTCCAAAAACAGTAACGAAGGAAACAACAATAACAAAAAACAGAAGATGATTAAATGATAAGGAGGAATATAAAATACTTCATCTTGAAACCAATTTATTTATTTATTGAACTGAATTTTAACGTTGTACTCAAAGCATTGAATTTAATTTTAATTTAATTTTAATTAGCATTTAATATGAGTTTGCGGTCACCGGAAATATTTCATAATAGACCTACGGTCATAGATCATATTCGGAACCCGTGAGTGATACGGGGGAAGGAGTTTCTGCAATTCAGTCATAACTTCCTAAGTCACGACGCGGATCCAATTCAAGGCAGTTATTATATAAACAGCAGATTTGTTCAGATTGAGATAATCGTTTGCAGGTTACTCACCAGCCGATTGTCTCATCGGTCCGTAGTCCCTCTATTATGTATAATTTATTGGCAATCCACATTAAAACAAAATTGTTGAGGGGAAGCTGAAGTTAGCCCCGTTATTCGAAAGTCGGAGCGCCTTACATTCGAATGTGGAATAAAGGCTTAATTCAGCTTCCTTACGTATTTGTATTACTTGATTCAAAGTTCTTTCAACATTGCAACGAAGTATTGTTCATCTCTCGTGAATGTTTATTTTATCTATAATTGTCCATCGATAAACTAGATAATTACGTTAATTTACCAGGTTGCCAATAATCCGCATTTTATTCAATTGAAGGCTAACATGTTTCTCTGACCGTTTATCGAAATTCAATTCTAGTTCCATTTAAATTAGTGACGTCTGGGATATATATATAATAACGAAGCTAATAACTTGTTTTGTCGTGCTTGTGAAATTAAAAAAGGCACACAAAAACACCTCACATGGGAGCAGTATTGATTAAGGTATACTTCCGATAAAGCTTTTGTATGTCTAATGCTCACTGAACGAACTTGGATGAAGTGAGATGACAAAGCTGTTGTATGCGAAAATCTTTTAAAAGTGGAAGTTAACAGAAATAAAGTTAACCTTAGAAGACAGCTTGTAAAAAAAACGATAAGAAAATTGCCCTTTAAATATGATAAGTAGGCTAATTGCCATGTAGGTATCTCGTGTATGATATATTTTCACGCAAAATTATTTTTGACTTCATGACATTCAATATTTTAAAATAAAGAAATTTAAAAATCGTTTAATCATATTGGTTTTTCCAATTATTAAAGAGCCATACCTTTTTAAGGGGGAGCGGGGGGTGGGGGGTATGAAAACATTTATTGAATAGTAGTCCATGTTATAATAACCGAAACGATACGGCATAAAACGTCTACAATACATAAGTTACCAATGTGTGTTACCCACTAGGCTCTGAGGCGATTATTTTTCAAACTGCTGTTTACAGTCCTTCAGCTCAAGGTGGTTTAATTTTTTGTTAACTTAACCTTTTCGAAGAATAATTCAACTTCTTTTAAAGGACCCTGTTGAGTAATCTTGATAGCCTGATAACCAGCCATAATCGAAATAACATTTCGTATCAGGGAGACATTTATCAAATGATGGTGCTAATCTTCCGCCCAAACCATTCATCAAGATAAGAACAAGCCAGGAGGATATCGATTTTATATGAGCTAAAGATTAAGAATCAAACCACGCGTGGATTTGAATATCTTTTCTTAGTTTTCATTTGTTTATCTTCCACAGTGCAACAAACCATTCAGAGCAGGCATTTGCTACACTGTCAGGCGTAGTACGAAAGTATATTGCATTGTTATTACTAATTAATAGAAACATTAGACTCTTAAGCTGTATAGATAGCTTGTTTTTAAACAAAAAGCAAAGTTCAATTACGTGTACCTGTACGATTTACTCAAGCACTACCTCGTTGCTACTCGTTTTGTGTAACTCTGATGTACAATTTTATTCCAATCTCTCCACGAAGTGGATTAAATTATTATATAGATAATTATATAGCCAACACAGTAAACCGTTGTTGGCCCTTCTATGTATTTAAATCTTTATATTAACGTTGTATTTATATGGACCTTTTGTGTCCGAAATAAAGAATTATTATTATTATAGGAGGAATTCCTAGCGGACGATACTGTAAACTCTGATCTCTAACACACGTGTACCTTTGCAGATTGTGATTAATTAAATAGCGAAAAAGTTTCAGTTGTTAACAGTTACTTATACCAAGCGATGACGAAAGGAGCAATACAGCTAAGGTCTGTATGTAAAGTAAGGCATCATATACATGTATAACCTGCACTCCTTGTGGTGAATGTCGAACGTTGTCCGTAAAATATCATTTGCTCTGATATAAATTCTGTCTGAAAGCGAAAACGGCAACTGGCATGAATTATCGATAGAACTGCCTTAAGTATACAGGCGCTCCTCTCACCAATCCAAACCTGTCATAAGGGATTTATATCGGCATAAATAACGCCACCCGACAATTTACAAGATTAACTGATTTGTTCGATTGGGGTTTTACGCCATACTTAAGGTAATTTACTAAATTGACTGAATACGGGTCCAATGGGTGAAGACAACAAACACTATGGTAAAAAAAGACACACCATTGCGAAAATAATCCAATACGTACTCTGATTTACGCTAAACGTGTATGCAGATAAGGAATCGGCAGACACCTTCCCATTATCTAAATTAAATACTACATATCAAAAAGCTAACACTGTAAGTTTACTTGTTGGCTGTATGTGTATGCTATAGCTTGGTATATCTGCAAGTTCTGATAATGAATAAAATTGCAGTGAGAATTTTACCAGCACAAATGTATCATTACCAATGTTGTTGGATTATGGCGTTGTGCTGCCAAATCAACACGGTTAAGTTACCGTAAAATCTGCGGATTTCACGGAATCATTCTCGAACGGGCCTAGTCTTAATTATTCAACTGCGCAGATATGTTTACTCTGACCTTTCCCCGTATCTGGTAACTAGGCGCCGCGCGCATTCTCTTAACCACCTGCAAAGGGCCACCTACCACAATTACGCCTTACAATCCCTCTCAAACTTTCTTTCTAGTAGTTACTTTTGTCCACCTTTATGAATTGTGATTGATTGATTGATTGTTTGATTGGTGTTGTACGCCGTGCTTGAGGGTATTTCACTTATATTACGGCGGTGTATTCCACTGGCACAACCAAGATATGAAGTGTTTTCATAATGTTGGAAAGCTAATCTTCCTCCAGAGTCCAGTTCTAAGAAAAGACAGCATTGCTACTCTTCAAATAAACTGCCTTTAGCCAGAGGGCTTTTATGAGTTTGAAAGTTTGACACATTATGACAGGCTTCTTGTTTTAGATACCGACCAAACCAGCTAAGAGAGGTCATTTGAGGTTACAGTACGTATCAATCGAAACTTATAGTGTGAATCAAAGTAGACCAAATTACCCTAAAATAACATACTGACCACACAAAAGTAAATGCCGGCCACCTACACCACTCAGCCACCCGGCCTTATTTGACTTACAATAATTTAAATGTTGATTTTGTAACAATGAAAAGTTTTATGCAAGTTCGAATGTTGCAATCATGAGCAAAAATAATATATTCTGCATTTAACAGTAAATGAAGTTTAGTATAACCGTATTCGCAATACCATGCGAGGTCAAGACTTTATAGATGGCTGGTCAGTTTCCATCTTCGCTGATTTGGGAGAGATTTGCATCACGATCTGATGTATCAACTGTTTCTCGTTAATCTCTTCTGTCAGACTGGAGAGAACATCCCGCTGTCATTGTGATCAGGGACTTCTGAAAAACTGTATCTCAAACCCGATGTGCTATAATAACTAGAGGGGGGCGGACTTGTGGAAGTTTAAAATAGGGAATATTTGTATTTGTCGCACAATGTCTCTTTGCCTGTATCATTTACAGTGCCATATATATCTTGAGGAATGTTTTATTGAATGGTATGAAAAGATTCTGGATATATGGTATTTAACTGTTGTTAAAACCGAAACGTGATCAATACACCTAGCCTAGATCACGTACAGTTTTTACAATCAGCCTACATATATAAAGAATATTTCCTTTTGATGCGACTATGTCTACTCAGTTTTCGCAAAACGTAAAAGGTTTGCAGACTTATCTATTCTTAATCAGTGATGACTTTACCTTTTTTATCCATTATATATCAGTAATATCGATAATAATCCCAGCGACCCGAGACACTTATCTTAATTAACCAGATTGGCAATCATACGTAAAACTGATTCAAGCTGAAAAATTATTTCTGGTCATATTTCAACTGTTGTGATCAAGGGGATATCTGTCCAAATGAAGTTAATAAGGGTTACTTATCTGACGCGTTTGTGCTTTATAAGAGCTACACAGAGAAAGGAAAAAATTAAAATCATTGATTCATGTACAATGTGATTGGAATATATTGCGGAGTTTTTTTTCTGGTCGACTGAAGATCACTGAAGAGCAGCATCAGAAGATCTCTTGAGTATAGGCGAATAACATACTAAGGTGAATGTTTTCAATGATTTTAGAAACCTATCACGTGTTTCTGTTACCATGGTAACCCGTCATAACATGATGCTCGTTACGTCATCAAAGTTATATGTATATAATTGTGCTAATCGTGATGTTTGTCTGAACTTCTCAGAAAATATCAATGATGTAATAACGAAAGGTAAGTAGTGGGCCGTTGGAAAGGAGATACAATGCAAGAAGCCGATAAGTTTTTGCATCCTGTGATAGTGCGGTCTAGTATTTTTGTTGTCCGGTTCGTGTAAGATTAAGAGGGGTTCTTCACCTGTTGGGATAGTTCGCCATTATTTGAGTTAAATGACATGAAGTGCGGCGTTAAACCCCAACCAAACCGATACCCATTCTGTTTGACAGCCATGTATCAGTTTGACTTCCTTGAGTTGCCCGGTTGTGCATTCACCTAAAGTTATTCTTCAAACTTGATTCGAGTAGAAAAGTCAACGAACCATACACGTATGTATAACTTCATGCCACTTTTAAATCGAAATGGCCCGTATCTTATTAAGGTTGTACAAGATAATAGTAAACCAAAGGCACAACACACGACAAGATACACATGTGATTATAAAAATAACAAGAGTGTCTTGTCGTTTCTCTGAGTTGTCACTTTGGTCCACTATGTCAAACTATTCAGTGTGAATCAGAGTATAAGGTAGGCCTATGTGTAGTAACCCTAGTCTGAATATATGACTACATTCCACCAATCGAGGCGCCAACTGCGCTTAGCATCAATAAATGGGTATACACCATTGCCGCGAAATAGGATGCAGCAAAGATACATTTTAAGTTAAGTTTAAGGGGAGCAAGGAGCGGGTTTCGTTCATGTGCCAAGCGGATGGGCCAAACCCGTAAAATATCTGTTATAATTGATGTCTAATTATGTTTTATATGTTAATTGCGAATATATATGCAGACTTCCTTTTTGCAAACTGATAATAAAATCTGATGTAACCGAATACTCGGGCCTGCAGTCATGGTTTAGTAGTAAGTCTGTGGTACCGTACTATACTGCTTCTCTGTCGATTTACAGCTAATGAGTCGCCCAGTCGACCTCAGGCATATAAGGTAGCGACACAAGGCAATCGCGGTGGTAGTTTTACCAGGTCCCATTTTCCACGGTATGTTGGTGCAAGAAGTGGTCTATCCATTGTCATACAAGGAGGAAAATTCGTAAGTGTGACTCAAACTGCAAACAAACACACAAACTGATCTATATATTCCTGTAGATAACGTGGATATGTTTAGGTTACAGTGTGGCATTTCACGTGTAAACTGCAAAATTGTTAATTCGTGCTATTAACTGGAAGGCAGCATTGCACCATATCGACAATACACTCGCCGAACTACACCCAGTTGGAGGGAGATTCCTGTTGCCTTGGTGCTCTCAAACCTAAAGAGCAACACAAAGCCAGTCTATTTGTGATGTCTTTGCATTGTGTCCTGTGGAAGGTTGTTTCCTTCACCCATTGGTCTAGTACGCCACCAAATGAGTCAAATAACCTTAAGAACGGCGTAAATTCCCATCAATCGAACAAACACCTGGTGTAAACTGTTGGCAGCAGGACCTCCAATTAATGTAGTACACGTTTAACGGTGTTCACAAAAATAAATAAAACATAGAAAGAGCTCCGAACAAATTGATTGACTCGAATGTTTCTCCATGATAAGGATACGAGTTGTAGGCAAAACAAAAAGATCCCTCATCAAGGTTGTATCCAGGTCAAATAATGTAAAACTGAAGTTATATTTTTCATTCAGTTGAGTTAAATGGACTGCTTTGTTAACGTATATGTATCAGGAAAACTGTTTTCTGACCGTTTCCCCGATGAGACAAAACTGTTGGCGGTGATCTTTCCAGGAAACATCAAGGTAATGATGTTAACATTATATCATGGGGACATTGCTTCATACGGCTGGGCGGATTGAGTAAACCTTTGACGCCTCATCTTCATCAATCGCTTAGTATATGCATCTTTAGCACAGTAGCGGCGCCACAAGGGGAAATGAGATGGAAATGGTAGTTTTAAGTTCACATGACGATTTATCCTGAGAATTCTGTTCAAACTAGATAAGCGGAGGGTTAGAGGGAGCTTCATATTACCGTGATGCTTTTAGGGCTTACGGGCAGCATGAAGCCGACCAATCTGGCATGTCTTTGTATTGTGTTCTGTGATTGTTCTGTATTTTCCTATGTTGTCCTCAAATCGTTTGTTGCCAGTGGCGTCAAGGGCGGTTTCCTTCAACCATTGTGCTGGCACGCCGTCATGTGTTAAGATAACCTTAAGTACGGCCTTAAAACCCAATCAAACGAACAAACTAGATAATATGAACAATTCCACACACTCGTCTGCCATATCTATGATAACACGTGCCCAATCGTGTGTGCGTGTGCTATTTTGGCCGGGGGGGGGTTTGGTAGTTAAACTTGAAAGATAGACTTACGATTACTTACACGACTATTAGAATTCTTATCACGTGGTAGAATGTTCATTTCTATCACGTCAAAGAAATGGAGTCTCCCTGTGTAGTTTAGGCGGAAACTTCCACTGGACAGTAACGGGACATGGAGACGATGACAATAACCAAAACAAAACACGAAAAAACTCTAAATAAATAACAAGTTCTTAATATTTAGGAACAGACGAAAATACAACAGTTGTTTACATGTCAAAACAGATATTTTCATTGAAATCATCCTGCTGCAGGATTATGATGTTTTATCGACTCTGTATAACGTGTTAATGAGCGAAGGAAACTGTCAAACTACTTGACACATCTTCTACATCAGCGTTCACATGCCCCATGGGGACGTCAGTTAATGAATGGGTTACAGTTGACGTTCTTGTTGTTGAAGTAAACATCGATGAAATCCTTTGGGAAAACTGCGGACGGTAGCCCAGTAGTCGTTTACTTCGGTGACAGCACACACAGAACAAAATGGTGTCTTTGATATGTCGCCGGAATTTTTTGCTCATCAACGTATAGATAAACGGATTGATGCAGCTGTTCAAGAAGCCGAAGAGATGCGTGAGTAGCATGGTGAAAAAGAAATTGCCCTTGCGAAGAAAGCTAGGTTTTTGCAATTGACTGATGATGGTAACTATGTATTGGGGCGACCAACAGATAGCGAACACAGCTGCCACGACAATCACCATACGGGCAACCTAGAAGTTTAAGAAAAACAGAGAATAATGAATAATAAGAGTGTCAAATCGGAACCGTGTTATCAATGTTAAACCATATCATAAGCTGTAATGCTTTAAGTGCATTAACAGGTTAAATATATCATATCCTTACACGTCAGTATAATGGGTTCTTCACGTAAGTTAATCCTCAACGAATAAGTTCACTACAGTGGAAAGATTAAAACTATTCTGAAAAACATAGTATTATCTGCGAACAATGTCTGTCATGTTAATCCTTAATCAATTTGACATTTTGTCTGAATTAGTTTGTTGGATTCATGTTTAAGTCGTACTGTAGGGTGTTCAATTGATTGGTTGGTGTTTTACGCCGCGCTTAAGGGTATTTCACAGTCGGCGATGTATATTCCAACAATAATTGCCACTATCACAACTATAAAATGTTAGGCGTTTTGATACGGTTGGAAAGCTAATCTTCATCCAGTGTTAAGTAAAAACAGCATTGATACTCTTCAAACAAACTGTCTTTAACCTGACGTCAACGTACTCTATGATATTTCACTTATATGACGACTTCGTATTGCCGATATTGGGCGAAAACCCGATAGGAAGCCTCGTAAGAAATATATGAGATCTCCAGTAAAACAAGTCCGTTTACTACATGGGACTGAAATACGACCTCGGGCCCATGAGAGCTATACTGAGAGCAGTTCTGTTTGGCAAAGCAAGTTAATCTGTTATTGCTATATAATTCAGCTGATAAGTTTGTGACATTCAAAGCTGCTGCACAAATCCAAATATATATATGAAAACTATTACAATTTATATATATTAAAGCTTTTGAAATAAAAACAGGAAGCGCAACACAAACCTTTCTCTTATTTTCGTCTTGTTCCTTTGGGTTCCCTCTACTGCCTGATTTGTGGCGTTTCACGACAACAGGCTGGAGTAAACACACGGCTATTTTTAAACACGTGACAGCTATCACTAACATTGGAATGATGTACATGGAAACACAGAGAAACATAAAGAAGCCCGTTCGGAACAGACCCTTACCCCGGGCATCGGCGCCATACATTAAAACATCAATTTCATCAAATTTATCGTTACATATTTGGCGCGAGACACTACCAAGATCACTAAATATCGTAACAGGATAGCTTCGGCAGAATAAATAAGGCGTCGCCAGGATACACGGCACAACCCACGTGGTCAGGATTATTTTCTTGGTTCTAGATTTGCTATGGATTTTCATAGACGTCAGCGGATGTACTATAGCGTAATATCTGAAACAAAAGCAAAATATATACTTATTAAACCTGATAAAAATGATCATATATAGCTGTTATTAAGCATAGGAAATAAATGCATCGCAACATCTCCAGCAATAAACAAGAAGTTCTAATAACAATCCAGACTTATTGTTTGATTCAGACTCCGATTTAGTTTGTAGTCTACGTTAAACCTGGGATGAGTATGAAGAGGGTTTAAAAACGCCGCTTCCTTTCGAATCAGCGAATCGTGAATGCGTTACTCGGCAAGTCTGCTCAGTAGGCCAAGCTAGCCCTAACTGGCATTCCCTACACTGCACATGCCTACTGAGCACACTTGACCAACTCGTTCTATGTGTCGTTTGGAACGAGCTAGCCGAGTAACGCATTCACGGTTCGCTGATTCGAAGGGAAGCGGCGCTTCTAATCCATCTACATACTCATCCCAGGTTAAACCAATAAACGTAGTCCTGTGTCTCCTGGCTTCCTATACAGCCACATACGAGAGACCGTCACGCGGAAGTGCCAATATAAACTGTAAAGAAGTTCATGCAGTTATCATGCTTATGAACTAATGGAGCTCTTTTATACATACTGGATCAACAGTATATATACCTTTTTTTTCGTTAAGATTCTGCGCATTATAGGTCATAATGTTTTATTCTTCCAGTGATAGATGTTGGAGGAATTTAACAGTGGTTGCATTTTGCATCCATGTTCACCAAGAATACGACATGTTCTTGTTCAGTTGCAGACCATTGGTTCTAGAAGCCAAATTAATACTTAGCCTATAGAAAGATATCGTAAACGGCGATAATGGAGCAGAAGTTGCTAGCCGACATGGGCTAAATGTTTGACACACAACGTGATAGATTCGCTGGTAATACAATCATAACACGTTGGGTGAAAATGTAGGTATGATGCTATGAAATTGCCGTGGAAATTTCTATGCCTTATTGACCACACATTCCGCTACGATATAACTGTGGTTGTTCGATTGAAATACATAAACAATTTGTTGCTTCATGATTGATTTCTTACACGGCGTTATGCAATCTAACACTAATCGTGCTTCCATTTACCATCATGTCAGACCATTTATTAATCAAGACACGACTGGACACTCGCAGGGTAAATGTCTATTCGTCCAAACCTGTGCCAGATAATTTAATGAGCTTCTGTAACCATGTCACCTTTATTTCCTCTATCTTTCTCACCTAAACGTTTTACAGCATAGTCTGTAGCAAGATAACAACTGCAAAAAATTACAAGTGTAGTTTATAGTTCCCAGATTTGAGTTGCCTGTTCCCTTACAGAACGAGCCTATAGGATTTTTTTTTTTAATGGAATCCTATTGGATTTTTGTATAGGATTGTCAAAATCTTATAGGATTTATAATTAACCTATTGGATGTCCAAAATCCTAAAGGTTTTTCTGTAAAGGTTCTCGTAGGTAGGTGTAGCAACGCTTGCTCCAATGCACTGATACAAAACCCGTACACCTAAACACTTTACATCTATACTGTTTGAGACCCTCTGATATTTTACTATTAGAAAACATCGCCGTCATATAAGAGAAACATATATCTATTTATTCAAAGGCTAAATTTCCAAATTTTTTACGGAACATTGAAGACATCTGGATTAAGATTAAGCGCATCAGTCGTGTTAAGAATACTATGTGCTACAAAGATTAATAAAACACATAACAACTGTATTTGACCGGTGCTTTTATAGCGCTAAACGGTGTATTATTCCGGTATTTTGTTAATATCTGATAATACTTGCCCATTGACTTGCAAGATTGTTTCCTAAGGTATCACGCTTGATAACAAAAATAGTTAAATGGAATCTTATGTCGATTTATAGAAGCCTTACCTATTTATTTACAGCTCTACAGTTATTGAAGAATATTATATAGTTTTGAGATATTACTTTTGAAACAGGAAATGTATGTGATTGTTTGATTGGGTTTAAACGTCGTACCTAAAGGTATTTAACTTATATGACGACGGATTTTCCACTTCACATTGTTCCTTTCCTAATGAAATCTCATAAAAACCATCCCCGCGATTGCCGGAGACACATCGTGTGACTCACTCATTTACCTGATGGCCGACAGACGGACTCGATCCTGTGAACGGTACATCGATTGTTTGCTTGATTGGGTTTAACGCCGCACTTAAGGTTATTTCACACTCACGGTGGGCCAGGACAATGGGTTAAGGAAACCATCCCCGACACCACTAGCGACAAACAATAACGCCACAGGACAAATACAAGACAATACAAAGACATCTTAAACATATCGGCTTCCTGTTCCTCTTTAGCTCAGAAAGCCCCAGTGTAACATGAAGCTCCCTCCTGGACGTCTGAACTTGACAATAAAAACGAGTAGAGGTAATTTCTTAAAGTTTACGTAAATAAAAATCGGCAGTGTGGCTACATTTGTGATGTTTTCAGTGTTGAAGTAGCGGCCATGTTAATGGTTACGAGACTGTCCAGGGAAGAGGCAGTTTCAACCAGATTCCGCGTGTCGTCTCTATGATTAATTCACTTAATAAACTGGGATCAATCATAGTCGACAGAAGAAAAGGTTAATTTTCCGTAAAGTTATCCCTCTCCGATTAGCTGAATCCCACTGTTTATCCTTGTTACAGATGTCAATATGTGTTTTGTCTTTCTTTTTAATATCTTCGTTTTAACCGGACTGTTATTTAACGACATAACCTGTTGATTTATCGTCTTCTGTTTCATGTTAACAGATATCTTTTTCCGTTTAGCCTTGGTCTAAATGCACAGAAACATGTATCAAGCTGGTAAACAACATACGTTCTCGGGGACCCACCAGTTGACAGTCTCAGGCTTCCACATTACATTTAAAAATAGACAAGATGAAAAACCAGGTTTTCGCAAAATTGAAAAGTAACAAAAATCAGCCTAACAAACAAACTCACCTGGAATCTTTGACAAATCCGGAGGCTTACTATGGTGTTATTTTGCGAAACTAAACATAAGTGTCCTTGCTGCCGTCAAAAGTTTGTCATCGAAGTAGTTGGACGGTTCTGTACCACTGGACATTTTTTAAACTAAGAAAGACGACGAGACTAACGTTCTATGAGACATGCCTTTATAGCACTTGCCTGTCCTTGCTCGGAAGACGCGACTTTTGACACAAGGGAATCGCCAGACCGTGGGAGATTCAACAATCAAAGACTAAATGTCAAAGGTAGAACAGAAGCAATGATTGACAACGCTGATGTTTTAACTTGGTAAGGAAATCGTGTTTACTATCGATATCTTTCTTACACACACAGAGCAAACTCTTAAAACAAGAAGCCTAGAAAATACACACCACTGTGCCTATATTGAGTTTATAAATAAGGAGAGTCAAGGCGTGGTTCATAGAATGGAAGTCGCGTCGACTGCCCGTGCGCGTCGGTCACCTTCTTAGTTAACAAAAATGCCCAGTGGTACAGAAAAGTTTAATTACTTCGATGATAAACTTTTGGTGGCAGCAAGGTAATCTGAGTTTAGTTACAAAATGACACCATAGCTAGATATAAGTGTCTCTGCCTCTATGTAATCCTTACTTATTATAAAGTAGATGAGCCATAGATTCTGTTTAGAAATGTACCACATTCTAAAGCGTTAAACCACTATAAAATATCGTGTTATCTGTGTTTTTATTGGACAACTGAAACTGTGAACCCCAGTAAACCCCAGAGGGATTGCGTTAGATCTCAATATAGCGACAAACAAAACACGGGGAGCGTTTTTGAGATCTGATTTTAATTAGATTGATCAATATCCATGAATGACAATAGCAAAGAGTTTCACACACTTTTACATGATAAAATGAAGGGGTAGAACCTAGTAAGTCTAAATATGGGTCTAACTTCGACTTACTAAGTCTCTCCAGATCACAGGAGAATTCTGCACATCCACATGTCACAGCATTGCTTTACGTGATTGAACGGACCGCTACCATATACACGAAATGTCCGTAGGGATTCAAATTGACAAAATAGCAATAGACAAAACTGATACACAACTGTTCGTTCACTGGATCGAGTCCGCTTGACGACCATCAGGTATATTAGTGAGTCACACGATGTGGCTCCGGCAATCGCGTGGTGGTTTTTACGAGCTTTTCTCGCAGTTTTCAGTCGTAATTAGACCAGGAACAGTGTTAAGTGGACAATCCGTCGTCATATAGGTGAATTACCCTTGAGTACGCAAGAAACAAAACTGTTCAATAGGAAGTGATGCTAACCAAAGCCTATCGCCATAGCATATCACCATATGATATATGGTATATGGTCCAAGCTTCAGGCAGCACAAGCAATGTAATTATTATAGTATCTATTGTGTTATACATAGTTAATGTATGTTTATGAGTTCTCAGTTTAAAACCTATACAATGCATGCCCGGGGCAGAATTCTTTAATATAAAATACCACTCCGTTTTCTTAGTTAATTATGGATTTTGTAAAGATATTATAAACTGCCCAGCACCCGCTATAGCTAGTAGCAATGATATGGAGCTTCGTTAAGCTGGCAGTTCAACAGCATCTATGAAGAGAGAGGCGCTGTCTCTTTCGCCTGCAAACTCGACCGATTGTCGTCTATAAAAATAGCATCGGTTTCAGGTACATTGCCATTTTACATACCATTCTGAGTTGTTTTTCTTTTTCGAAATCGTATCGCGTAATACAGTTTCACTATGGTAAGACGCATATCGGTGGCATCTTACTTAACGCTACTTGTTTATTCTAATAAACGCTAGCTTTTTCAATGAGTTGACAACTACTCTTGGTTAAGGTGTGCGCTTGTTAAAATTTGTACACTATGAAAACACACGTAGGGTTCAATCGTTGGCGCTTTCAGCGAATTTTTGAAGAAAAACATGTGTAAAATAGATGACAAAGGCAGTGCTTTTTGTTGCGAATGATACATTTTGTGCACAAGATATGGACTAAACACAAGTATGAATACTGGTTATTAATATTTTTGGTTATTTGTTAGTTTTTGGGTGTTGTTATTTTGGTATAATTTAGTTGTTATTGGGTATACATTCTGCGTAATCCCAACCGAATGTGAATTTTATTTTATTATTTTTTTTAGAAAATGATCAACTTCCGTGTAAAATGAATTATTTCTTGTATTGAACGTGACTTTGGCGTAAATCATTTTACAGAATTGATACGCTGATAACTACAAATTATGATGTATGAACATGATTACTTCTATTTGCATTTTTATTTTATTGTTTATTGTAATTTTATACTATATCATATGTACACATAGTATAATATGACGGTATTTAGTTTTCTTTTAAAATATATACATGTCTGCTGGAGCCTTAAATCAAGACTTGCCTTGTAAAAAAATACAACGTTTTTGTCCCAAGATGGATACTGTTTCACCTAATGGATCCGAGTTCAATTTCCGTTCACAATTGTACCATCCGTGGCCACTCAGTTTTTGCTGGTAATAGACGACAGTTTCCTATCGTGGGGAAGATTTATGCTGGCATATTTATCGTTGGGCCTTATAATGGTGCCAAGCATGCAATGGTTAATATAGTATGGATGTCTAAGCATCCTTAAACGACCGGTGTTCATCAGAAAAAAATCGTCTCGTGTTTCACTTTTCCTCAACTTAGAATGGAATTTGATAAAGAGGTACAATCAAGTATAGTTGTGCCACTTAGTAATCATTTACACCAAAGGTAATCATTTACACCAAAGGTAATCATTTACACGCTCGTCAGATACACAGTTATTATACGACTCGATCATATGCCGTTCATGTATCAATTACAATGTGACAAGACGGCATCGCAGATCATTTATTTACCAAAAAAAAAGAAGGAGGTGGTTTAGAAGGGATAGGGGGTAAAACCGACTGTCTCAAGACAAACGAGCATGGCATCTTATGACCAGGTCTTCGCCACCTTTCTGTGTCCGGTTGATTCCAAGAAGTAACAGTAGGGGCCAAACATTGTGGGATATGTGGCGTTTTATTTTGAAAAAATTCGAGTTTGGTATCGATGATGTCCACTCCGTTTTACTTACATATAAATATGCTGTTTATGATATATAAACGGACACCTTCAACTCCATATATACTATTAATTATACAGTTTAAATCAATCAGCTCATTTTTTAGGTTATGTGTTGGCTTCAAAATAATTTAACGGAGACAGAAAAAGGAAATTTGACTTCATAATTCAGACTCACTATAATAGCTGGACACAACAATGAGCACGCGACACGAAAGCAGTGGAATTGTGTGATAAAAACGGCAAATGTTTGTTTTTACAATAATATGGGAGAACGAAATGTGATTTTTATCAGCTACCACACTACACTATACAGTTTGGTAGTTTCCAGGATATTTTTGTGGAGATTTGTTTCTTTGATTGGGGTTTAACGCCGCACTTAAGGTTATTTCACTCACATGACGGCATGCTAGCCCAATGGGTGGAGTAAATCACCCTCGACGCCACTGGCAACAAACAAAGACGACACAGGACGTAATACAATGTCATCACAAACAGATCGGCTTCACATCGCTCGGAGAGCAACAGGAATCTCCCTCCCAACCCTCCGATAGTTTTGTGTAGAAACATTATCGAGCTATTAACCAATATGTCAGTTAATGGTGGTATTTTGCCACGAAGAATGATATAAGACCACTAACCATAGGCCAACGTTGCTACAATACACGATTATGTGGCCAACATGTGTAATTTGTAATGATACAAAAAATTAGTGACTGCGATACAATAGACTTGCGGTCGTGGTTCAGTCGCTAGTGTGTCGGCCAACGAATGGTACTTCGAAGTATCGCTCACGGGTTCGAGTCCGCCTGTCGACATGAGGCGTATGAGTGTCAAACAGTGTGGTTCCGACAATGGCAGGGGTGGGGTGGGTTTTTATGAGGGTGCATACAGGGTTACCACAGTATTTAAGCAAGGAACAATGTGAATGGATAATACGTCGTACAATAAAGCGAATTTCCCTGGAGTGCGATGGCAGTAGCAAAGTACTGCTTTAGCTTAAAATCTAGCACGTTTTCCAAAACAAATTATATTTGGAGCATACATGATATCTGAATTTGTGGTAATTGCGAACAATTTGGTTTTATGGCAATCAAAGAATAGCTGCATTTATCAGAAGTTGTTGGAAGTCGTTTATAAAAAAAGTTATTCCAAAATTGTGTACAACGCATGGTTAACTGATAACTTTCTAATCAACAAGGGAGGCGAAAACAAAATCCCTATACTTCAACTAGCAAAAGAGATTCGCGTGTCCGATTTATTTCCGAAATCGGCTCAAAATAATTATTTATAGGTCCATTAATATCTCTGTCTGTTGTAGACGATAGCAGCGTTCAGCACCTCGGATGATACTTTTCCATTGTCTTGCTGCCTGTTTGTCTCGGCAAAGAGACGAAATCCGATAAACAAACACTGCATTTTATCGTAATAAATCCGATAGACTGAAAAAACATTTTGTCGCCTGACGGAAAACACAATCAACAACATTAAAGTTAGCGAACATGGCGCGTGTTTCAGACCAATATTTCTTTATTTGAGGCTATCTGTTTTCAATTCTAATGATAACAAGAATATACACTGATAAACTGGGGAAAAAGCTAACAAAAAAAAAACAACTGTCAAAACCAAATCTGATAATAAACTATGAAGAAGTCTAGCAAAGTCTAGCTATCTGAAGGACAGGGTGGTTTGGACGTCTTGATTCCTTTGTAAATCATACACACACCTTACAAGTTGGTTTACAAGCAGTGTTTGAGGCTTTCATATTGATTGTGCAATACCAGAAGTTCATTAATCAGAAGTGTACAACTCCGTATACCTTAGGTTAGACAGCATTGTTTCCTTCATGCATGTTAGTTATAGGAGGTAGGGTGACGTAAACTGTAAGTTGTGCGCAGTCGGTTCGCGGAATCGTCTGCCTTGCGCCGGTTAGATTTCAATCGTTTACTTTCGCCATGAAAAGGTAATTATCGATGACTAGTTTGGCCTGATATTTCCTTTTTTAATTTTGTGTAATTCGTCTGCAAATTGTGAAGAGTGTGATCGCCGCCATAGAAGGTCACGAACTTGTTCGTAAATTTATTATATGGTTGCCCTGGCTTAGATCGATCTTACCTGTTATATAGTTGTGATTTATTTCGTTATTGTCATTTTTTATGCGAACACATCGAATATATACAATACATTAGTTCGATTGTGATGTAAGACTGGAATTTCATTGCGACTATTCGGACAGTCGGGCGTCACTGGTAATTTTGTCACAGCTAACTCCCATGACTCATGACACTCGCGCCATATCTTTTGAAAGATAGAGCCAGGTCAAATCGACTGGGTGTCCAATTGTTCGAATCAATTCTTTAATTACCTACCCTGATGGTTCGACAGTCAGCTACAAGAGGCGCGTCATGTAGGTGAATTAGCCGATTTTTAAACAATTCCGTACACGCTTCCGATAAGACACTTCTGGTTAATAGAATTCTAGTACTACATATAAAAAGGGGTAATATAGATTTTGCTAAAAGTAGAAAAAGAGAATGTGTGCGGACAAAAGACAGAAACAGTCCTCTATACAACCCCAGCTGGTAGATTTCGACCAGCTCACCTTACAATGAACATCATGCAACATTTTGTTAAGACAAGATAAATCAGAATTTGGTTCAAAGCTATGCTTTTCGTAAATTTCACTGTCATTGAATCTTATTGTAGGTATCATACAGAGTTATGAATGCTTGGAAGATCGAAAGACTCGTTTTGGTTGCGGTCAAAATGAGCCTGTCGTTCTTCAAAGTTACGCTACTTTTATACTATATTGAGTTTGTCATCTGGATATAATTTCGAAACTGTCCGAAATATACGACTGGGGCCGGTTCAAAACCAACATAAGTAGCTAATAGCAGATTAAACCCCTAATCAAGGATTAGAGATTCAACTTGGAGTGACGTCATCTAATGTAGGATTCAAATTAATAGTGCTTTGAACAACTGGGGTTGGTTGCTCGAAGCGCTATTAAATATAATCCTGTATTAGATGACGTCACGCCGTGCTGAAAATCTATATCTAATCCGTTATTAGCAATTTAATCTGGTGTTAGCGGCTAATCGTCGTTCGAGCAACTTGCGCCTGGTCCCTGCAAGACAAGAGTTTTAAAACGATATTTATGATTGCTGTTCAGATCTCCACATATCCATAATGATCACAACTTAATTATGGTAAACGCTATTTGCAAATTTATAATTTCTACCAAAAGACTTCCTTAGTGTACCTGTGCATGGTTCGACAAGCTAGACACTACCGGTTACTGAATAGACACAGTTTGCCACACACGCCTCATTGTATTTATATGTATTATAAATAAACTTAAGGGAACTATCCACATTTTTGTTTAAATTTTGCAGAATTAATGAATGCAATATAAGCCAATGACATAATGTGTACAGTTTTGTAATTTATATATAAAAAATCATTTAAAAGATTTCGCGGTATCAACGTTATATATATCTGTCCCCTATGTTCGGATGTAGGGTTACTGATTTCAGTTCTGCTATTTTAATTGGTCCCTCGACTCTTGGGGAGAATATTACATAAACAAGTACAGTTGATAAACACGTTATTTCTAAGCCCATTATCAGAAAGAATATAGATTGGATTATTTTGAACGTATATATATTCAAAAAGCTTGGATATTCGCGGATTTAAAATTTGTAATTTCTGATGGTCCTATAATAACTTTGGAATTTATTGTAACTTGAAATAACATCGACAGAAAAAAGTGCATCTGTGTCTTAAATAGAGATTAAAGATGGCCGATTAATTCAGCCTATATATAATCTAAAATTACGGTGGCTAAGCCAATTTAATAGTTCTATTGAGTTGTTAGATATTTTGGTTTATATATACACGTGACTTTATTCACCACTGAAACTACATCTCAATATATGAGTCTGCTGTGATAATCCAATTATACTCTCCATTACCTTGTCAATGCGTCGGCAATATGTTCACTGATAAAACTAAATACAGCGCTCAAATTTAACTTCTTGTTATTTGAATTTCGAAGTAATCAAATCCCTATTCTCACCTTTAAAAGTTTAACTTTAAATCAACCAGATAAACAAGTTGACATTACATAATACATTATCAAAAATGTTTGCTATGTTGTTTTCATTCGATGTCGATGATTAAACGTTATAAAACCGTTCTCCTCTTCTGGATTAAGGCACACTTGAAGCCCTATTTCAGTTCCAGACGGAAATGACGCACTGTATGGCAAATATGTTTGAAGGCCTTTCGTTTAACTATTATAAATGAAGAGATCGAGGTCTCTATAGATCCGAATCCATACATCGGACAACTAACCTGGACACTTGAGACAGAAACCTTACAAAGACTGGTAAATGAGATTTCTACTGTAAATACAGACCGCCGCAGACGTGCGAGCCATAAAATCAATATTTGCGCCATTATTATCACACTCCTGTCCTAAGGAGATAAATAAGTTACGCCATAAAACGATGACTGTTTAAACTTATTGCATATTTGAAACAAGGTTAAAAGTAATGCTCCAAATATTGTTTATTTCAAAGGCTTACATACTAAAAAAATTCAATAAAAAGTTATGGAAACAATTCCATAACAGATTTAATGTGGAATTTCCCTTGCCTTGTGTGGAAATTTTCGTTACCTGTCAAGGATAATTCATAAATATGTTTGGACTAATCCTTACCCCCGAGACAAATTCCATCCCTATTCCGCTGGGGCTTTATTCTAGGAATATTTCTTAATTTTTTACTTACAATGTTAAGGAATATTTTTTTCAGTGAATGGGGTTATATGCAGGGCGGTTAATCCAACTTACTAACGACTCTGAAGCATAATAGATTACAAGGTTTTTCTCCGTTGATGGGAAACATATAACACTGTATGCGCTGTTAAAAGCAATAGTAACTTTAAACGTATTACAACATGCATTGATCACTTTAAGTTTGAATGCAATTATTCGAACTTTCAATTACATTGGATGCAGTTGTAGAAGCAATAATATCGTTAAACGAGTTGATATCATTTATTGATCATTTTGAATTTTGAATGCAATTATTCGAGTTCGTCAAAACTATCAAATAAAGTTTTTTTTATTAAATTAGTATGAGTAGTACAAACGAGTTGGAACATGGCTTGTCTTTTGTTTATCGAAACACAGAAGTCAGACATTATTGTATTGCTGTGAATTGATTCGTCCGATGTGAGACGAAAAAGCCATTACTGGAAAAAAAATAATCTCTGTTTTGTCTGCTATCTTGCTATTTATCATATTTTGTAGTGCTTTTTTATCAAGAATTTCACTTAGTGGAATGAGAAATGCTCATGAATAAAACGTTATTTTGCTAGGCATTTTTTTTCCTTCAATTAACCCCAAAGAAAAATGTCGATGACAGAAATAACATAGGTTTTTTTTTTAAATGGTTACATCATAAATTCTATGCTTATATTCAATATTACTCAAAACGATCTCAATTGAGCTTTTGTCGGTTGAACCTAATGAAATCGTATAAACACATAAACTTTATATCGCTGGAACAAACAATAATAAAAAAATATGAGGCAAACTACGGGGAAAAAAATCCTCTGTAAAATTTTACAAAGTTTAATTTCGTGAGAAATTAAGTTTCAAAATTTCAAGTGTTACAAATGAGCATTTAGAGATTGTCCATCAATGGTTCATAGATCTATGTAATCCGAGGGGCTCAGATGATAGTTTTGGAGTTATCTTCTGAAGGGAATAACGTCTGAGGTCTGCTCATCAGGCTGTTTGTCCAGAAATATATAGATCACTGAAAGTCGTAAATAAACTTAATTGGCAATGAGAATGCCACCTTGCCTGTTAACTTGCCTTTTCTAACACATTCGTGGCATTCCACTCTCATTTGCGATAAATTTTATCGTTTAAACATGATAAATGTCCAGATAATATGACCTAATTAAAATAGCATGCAGTCAACCTTTGAACCGTGATGCAAGGACCAATCACTGATCTGCTTCGGAAACACACCAAACTATGGGTGCTTAGCCTCGACACATTTCCATAGGAGACGATCCCTGATGTTGTTTTCGCCGCCAGTCATTATCACAACAACACGTCAGGGCCACTTGGACTCACATGGGCCCAGTACCATAGAGACCGTCTATGTATATAGAAAAGATAGGACAGACACTCTGGTGTCGACCCAGCTTGTACCGTCGTAAAATTTAACCGATTCTCTCTATTGTACCGAGCCCCTGTGCTTGGACTAAGATCTCGGAGAACGGTGAGTATTAAAATGTAGTACGTATTAACTGGGCGAGCTTAATTGAGAACTGGAAATATATATATATATCAAAATATGACAAATAAAAACATTGTGGAGCCTTGTCTGCTGTGATAATCACATTAATCTCCAGCAACTTGTGAATGACTTTAAAATATATGCTTACTGGAAAACTAATTATAGGCTGAAATTAATAAATGTTGTCAGAACTTATAGGATTGAAAATTAAGCCAGGATGAAGCTTTTGAAAGGTTAACTTAAAAATAAAGTGATGTTAATTAAGGAAGTCCAGCAAGATCTTAAGATTATTGGACTGACTCACCTGCGTGTCAGCCAATGTACTGAAGAAACAAGACAATTGGAGTAATATCATAGGTATCAGAGCACTATTACAACTTTACCTTTGATAAGTGGAATTAATTAAGTAAAATATGAAAGTGTGGCTTTTTTTATAGGAATTTCCACATTGGTTTTAGTTGACCTTTGGGTTTTGACATATTAGTATGAGAAGGTGAAATTTGAGGCACGAAGACAATTGACTGGTGCGTTATCTGTCTGGTTGTGGTTAGGTTCTGGAGTGGACGGGATCACAATTCGCTATCACCGAGTGTTAAGTTCTCGATTGTGAACTTGGGTAAGTCTTGTTAACGGTACCTCCGAGGTTTTATCTCAACGGGAGTTGGGGAGGGGGGCGACACGACTTAACGTTAACAATACGGTTGGTGTAAAAAATAAGGTGGACTGTGGCCAATTTACCGCGAACAATGGCTGACTATTGGGCAAGGATATGGAACGTGACATCGCACACAATACAACGGTTTAACAATTGACGCATATTTTATTATGGTGTTTGTTGAACGTTTGGGGATAGTTTGAGAACTTTGAAAACACTTCCAAATAACTGGACTCGCATTCACAAAATATCGTACAACAATAAAATCTCGCGAGATACTTTTACGCGCATAATTTAATATGGCCAAATGTTATTGTGTGATATTTCATTGTCCTACAAGACTTTGTTAATGTTTCTTCTGTAGGCCTACGTATTCACCGAATTACAGATAGCTACTAGATCGGCGTTTACCTGGCAAAATACAGCAGGTCAACGATTCCACAGCAGACCGTATTCATGTTGTCCTTGAATTCATACAGAACAATAAACAGCATATTGAGTTGTAAATTAAGTATAAATGAGATGACCTTCTAACATCGTGTTTTGTTTGGTGATCGTTTTTGTTTTAATCCACCAAAAAATACATTCTAAGCTATAAATCATATTACCTGATCAATCTATATAATTGTGAGAAAAAGACATGTTGGGTCTCGATAGGTTACGTCTAGGCTCGTGCACTTTCTGTCACTTCCAGACGAGGCTCTATTTGAGCCTCTTGATTTGAGCCCATTTGAGTCCATTTGTTTAAACTGCACTCTGGCCTGTTTGATTATTATTGTGTGTTGTACACTCGTAGGGACAAAGCAAAATATCCGGGTATTGCGTACTATTAATTACGACGACACTGATTAGAACACACGCCAGAGAACCCGGAACAGACTTCGCACGACCTATCCAGAACCAAGGATAAAATCAGATATCAATATGAAGGTTTCTACCGTCCTAAAAGCAATCTAGGGGGATACCCGTGTATGGTCGGAATTAGGAAACATCTCAGCGATTCATTTATCCAATTTTATTTTGGCAGAGAATAAATTCCTCCGAGGAAATGTCGGAATTCGCCCAAATCGAATCAATAATATTGTCCAATCAACAAAAGCTATTTTCGATTCCCTGGGATGAAGATTTTATCTGAAATAGGAAGTCGTGACGCCATACCAACTGCTCTAGTCATCGTAGTCATCACGTTTCAGGGAACCAGGCGCTTTAAGATCCTGTGTTTAAATCTCCATAGGGAAATGGAAATGACGGTTTGATGTTATAACACAGGTGATTGTCGAAATCGATCCAGTGGAAAGTGTGTGGCTTGATTTTGACAGTGAAGTTTAGATTCTTTTTTACTGAGAATCGCATTGGGCACAAATCAAGATTTGATTCATGGTTCACGGTGTGAAGCACGAGTTATAAATCGTTCTAGATGCTTTACATTGAAAAACGCCTTTCACATTTTAAACAATTTGTGTTAGGAGCTATAATCTTTAAAAAATATATCAATTGTTATGCGAAAGGACAGATATGGCCTACTATAGTTTTTAAACGAGTATGTTGTCTGAGAATTATTAATGTATTATTGGTGCTAGAGAGTTAACATTGGAAATGGAATTTCACACCAAAACCAATGTTACCAGAGGGGAGTCCTCCTTAAGGATTAATAGTACGCATGAGAGTGCCACTCTCACGCTCTCATGCGTAAGGGCTATAAACTATAACATATTTACTTGCAACCAATTATCGCACCATTTGCAGACATGAGAGAACAATAAATATTATCCCTTTTAGCTTTAACTACTCGAGCTTTTTTGCATAACCATTCGTTAATGCCCAATGTACTTCGTCGTTGCATAAAGAGAAATGGAGATATTGTCTTATAGACAATAGAGTGAAAAAAGAACACTTGGGTTAACAGTATTTTGTATTTGTGATGCAGAAGTTTAACGGTTTGCAAAACAGCTTGGTATATTGAACGAGCGTGATAATGTATCTAACGCAGATTTGTGTGTGTGTTGGATCGGGTATAAAGTATTTCACTTATATGACGACTTATTGTCAATTGCTCACTCTGTCTTACTTAAATACGGTGTGAAACCGGGTTGAAACTTAGTAAAAACCACCCACGCGATAGCCTGAGCCGCATGGATTGACACTTTCATATACCCGAGGTCGCTGAAAGGGTCTCGAAGTTGTGGGTGGTACATCGACGTAGGAGAAGTAGGCCGACACGTTAGCCACGACCCTGGGCAATCTGATATGCATGAAAGGTAAATGATAGAACACGTGAAAGACCGCGATCGGGGCTTATTTATACGCGTGTCTGATTACTAGTCCTTCGATGTACCGTCCACGGGTTAGAGTCCGTCTGTCGACCATCAGGTATAAGAAGGGGCCATACGATATTGCCCCGGCAATCGCGGGGAGTTTTTTTTTAAAGAGGTGTCCTCCCGATTTTCCACCGTATTTAAGCAAGGAACAGTGTCAAATGGTCAATGAGTTGTCATATAAGCGAAACACCCTTGAGTACGACGATCAACCCTAATCAAAGGAACAATATTACATCACGTTATAGTGCCGGAGCATGATTGTGTTTTTAGAGGTACAGGTACATAGTGGCTTTAGGATGATATAATGCCTGGTCGTATTTGAATTTTGATATTGAAAATAAAGAAAGCGATAACTCATCATTAATATTATACAAGATATGAACTAAAACTGTGGCTTTTAGTTTTTAAGTTTGGTTTGTTTGTTTGGTCGGGGTTTAAATTCGTTAGGTCAGCTATGACAGAGTCGCAGCCCACTGCGTGACGGAACTCGACTTATGTTGTCTTCGTCTCCCGTTGAATACAGTATGTTACACCGATCAAGATTACTTAAGAGTGGCCCCTTTAATTATTGTTGATCGGTGTAAAATTTTGTATTCACCGGAGTTGCCGTATACGTAGACGCACGAGCATCTGTACCATACATTACAGATGGATAATTCCCCCCG
>JAQQZZ010155021.1:0-12357 GCA_030265115.1 Mopalia vespertina | reverse complement strand
TATTCGAAGATAAAGTTCCGAATCATGGTATCGTTCGGCTATTTCTAGTGGTTAGGAAGCTTCATGTAGCATAGCTATGGTAACTGATGATCTCTACGTTTTGAATGTTTGCGACACTAAAGAGAATTAATTATCTCCCTTGGAAAGTAAATTCACGATGTGCTCCATGTACACTCTAGGTTAAATAGGTTAAATCAGCTTTGAAGAATTTTTACGAAATAGTGCTCCACTAAAAAAAACATTTATGATATATTTGACAGAAAGAATAATATTTTCTTGATGGATTTCTGCTATTTCCAGCTTTACGTTTAGTTTGTTACCTAATGATGAATATCGTTGCCGCGGCAAAGGTGTTTAGTTTTGGTCAAGCTTGGCGGCGGCCATTGAGCTGATGAAACAGGGTTTGAATTCTTATCTGTCGACATTTCAGCTGGAGAAATAGCAGGCATCCATATGTTTGGCTAACAAAGTTTTTGATGCTAGACGATAATAAGAAACTGATCTGTGTGTGATGTCTTTGTACTTCGTCTTGTGACTGTCTTTGTTGCCAGTGGCTTCCATATTTTTTCATCCATTGTTGCCGATTGAGTATGGTGGGTTGATATTTGCCATGAATTGGGTTGACAACAAATGTAGTAGAACAAATATAAAAAAAATAACGTTTCAAATGTAGTAATTTACTTCATTAAAATATCTCTGTAGTTGATCATATATTGAGCCGGTATTTGAAATACTGATCACCCTGAAATGCTGAATATATGTCTTTGTTTGCCTGATTGGTCTTTTATGTCGTACTCGCGGAGGGTTTGGAGGGGACCTCATGTTGCCCTGGTGCTCACGGAGCTAAAGTGCAACAGGAAGCCAAGCTGTTTGTGATGTCGTGGTTTTGCGTCCAGTGGTTGCCCCGTTTGTTGCCAGTGGTGTTTTGGGTGGTTTCCTTCACCCATTGGGCTGGCACATCGTCAAGTGAGTGAAATAACATTAAGTACGGCTTTAGACCCCAATCAAACAAACAAACTACTCAAGAGTATTTTTTATATAATATTTATTTTGTCTTAGCAAAATACACGTTAAGCATATGAGCTTATATTGTGTACATCCATATACAATATAACATATTATGATTTGTTGATTTGAAATATAAAGTTAAAATTTAGCAAATTGTGAATAATAATGAGTCAAAATAAAGGAAAAAATAAATAAATTAATTAATACGTTGTATATATTACGTCACCCAGTAAATAATGTAATACAGAGTATAAAAAGGCTGACCAAAGTGTCCACTGCTTTGTATGTGCTCGACAGTTTAGCCTGTTTGTAAGATCAGCTATGAATAAACTCAAGAGTATTTCACTTAAGGCACAGTCGCAAGGAAGGATTTGTAGACAAGGGGATTCCCCTTATTTGCAGCATTTTGATTGGCTGATAACTACAAATCGCACTATAATAAAACACCTTTATATGAGGACGGATTACACATTTGTCACTCTACCTTTCGACGTAGGAAACCTTGTAAGAGCCAACCCCACGATTCCCTTCGTGTGACTGAGGTCGACAAGCTCGAACCTGTGAGCTGTACATTTAATGAAGATCAGTAGTCCGACTCGCTAACCAATGGACGGAGGCCGTGCTCAATATAAACCACTACTTTAGGACAGCATTCGATAATGCTATGCTTGCAAATCATGCCCTTTATTGTTCTGTCTATATATTGAGTACTTTATTGAGCTGTCTACATATATATCCAGTATATTATTGTGATATAAACATATATATCCAGTACTTTATTGTGCTGTTTACATATATATCCAGAACTTGATTGTGCTGCCTACATAAATATCCAGTACTTTATTGTGCTGTCTATATATATATCCAGTACTTTATTGTGCTGTCTACATATATATCCAGTACTTTATTGTGCTGTCTACATATATATCCAGTACTTTATAGTGCTGTCTATATATATATCCAGTACTTTTTTGTGTTGTCTACATATATATCCAGTACTTTATAGTGCTGTCTACATATATATCCAGTACTTTATTGTGCTGTCTACATATATATCGAGTGCTTTATAGTGCTGTCTACATATATATCCAGTACTTTATAGTGCTGTCTATATATATATCCAGTACATTATTGTGCTGTCTACATATATATCCAGTACTTTATAGTGCTGTCTACATATATATCCAGTACTTTATTGTGCTGTCTACATATACATGTATATCCAGTACTTTGTTGTGCTGTCTGCATATATATCCAGTACTTTATTGTGCTGTTTACATATATATCCAGTACTTTATTGTATTGTCTACATATATATTCAGCACTTTATTGTGCTGTCGCGGGTGGTTGGAGGGAGCTACATGTTGTCCTGTCGCTCTCAGAGCTAAAGGGGAACAGGAAGCCGATATGTTTGTGGTGTCTGTATTACATCCTGTTATTGTCATGTATTTGTCTCGTGATGTCTTTGTTTGTTGCCAGTGGTGTGTAAGTGATATACCCTTGAGTACGACGTTAAATCCCAATCAAACAAACAAACAATTATTGTGCTGTCTACATATATATCCAGTAATCTTTCCCACTGTATGCTTTTTAGGGTGATGGCCTTCATCTGATGGGCGGGCACGTCGTCATATTAAAGAAATAACCCTAATTACGACGTATAACCCCAATCAAACAAACACACTTTTCTACTGTGTATATTGTAAATTGGTGGTATCTAAACCTATATTCTGCAGTAATTTATAGTGCTGTCTGTCTTTAATAGTGTTGCTTGTATATATTCAGGCTTCATAGTGCTGTATGTTAATATATTCAATACTGTATAGTGCTGTATGTACAATGTAGATATTCAGTACTTTATAGTACCTTTTATAGACCTACACTACATTATTATATGTAGTTATTCAGTACTTTATAGTGCTGTCTGTATATATTCAGCACTTTGCTGTCTGTATATATTCAGGCTCTGTATTTATTCAGTACTTTATAATGTTGCTTGTATATATTCAGGCTTTATAGTGCTGTATGTTAATATATCCAATACTTTATGTAGATATTCAGTACTTTATAGTACCTTTTGTAGATATTAAGTAGGCCTACACTACATTATTATATGTAGATATTCAATACTGTATAGTGCTGTCTGTACATATTCAGTACTTTATAGTGCTGTCTGTATATATTCAGCACTTTATAGTGCTGCATGTAAACATTCAGTACTTTACAGTATTTTATAGTGTTGTTTGTTGATATTCAGTACTTTACAGTAGTTAAAGTGCTGTCTATAGATAGTCAGCTCTTTATAATACTGTCTGTAGACAGTCTTAATATTAATTATGTTGATGTTCAGTACTTACAGTGTCTCAATGTTAAAGTATTTTATATTGCTTTCTTTAAATATTCAGTACTGAACAGTATTTTATAGTGCCCTCTCTATTTATTCAGAACTTTACAGTATTTCAAAGTGCCCTCTCTATATATCCAGAACTTTACAGTATTTTATAGTGGCCTTTCTATATATTCAGAGCTTTACAGTATTTTATAGTGCTCTCTCCAGATATTCAGTACAAACAGTATTTATAGCATTGTCTATATTTAGTTCTTTATATTTTTCTGTCCATATTTGTATAAATTCAATACTTTCAGTGGAAAATAACTAGTAGAATAATCTGCATAATTTAACTCTACATTAAACAATACGTGCGTGAATGCATCGGCTTTAAAGGGGAGTTATCTTTTTATATTTTTCAATCATTTCTACCGTTCCCAAAGTGATTTTACCCAGTAAAAAATAAATTTAGAACGAATAGAAATAAATATTTCGAGACGCGATTATTATAAAGTAAGCCTATAATTCGTTTTTTGTTTTGTTATTATATATTTTTTTTAATTAAGTTATCAAACGTGTTACGGATAAGACAAACATATGTTATTTGGAAAATACGTCAAAACATTTTGACATAGTGCTCGTTTGTTTGCTCAGCTGTGTGCCATTATTTTGACAAAAAAATGTATTCTGCAGAGAGTTGACCCTATCAGCCATAGTTCACTGGTTCGATTCTTTCTCTTTTATAAAATATATAACAATTGGACGGTAGTAGGACTGTCGGGTTAACAACAGGGATTCAAAATAATGACTATCACTGTGTTATTTGAGGCTATGGGCGGTCGAATCAGACCTTTTAATGGAGAGGTAACGGACAATTTCGCCTCTATGTTTTTTATGGGTTTTTTGTTTGTTTTTTATGCAAACGGTATACCCCTGTGTATATTCACGTTTGTTTTGATCTCAATATAATTTCTATAAGGAATATAATTATATCCTTGGTTCATACAATATAGACAACCTGCAGTTGTATATTTATATCAACGAACATACGAACGAAGACATCCCGTTATGTTTATAAGAAGATAATTGTGACATGTTTTTAAACACACTTCTTGTGTACGTTTAGTTCGAGGAACCTACTTGTTGCCCTGGTGCTCTAGGAAATAAACGGGTAACAGGAAGACGGTGTGTCTGATATGTCTTTGCAATGTATCTTGTGATTGTTTAGTGTCAATTAGTCACTCTCCTAAGATATTAAATGATTTTGACATTTATTGGCTCATAACATATACACGGAGAGTGCATTATGTCACTGGTCGTAGTACGACGAATTAGGGGAGATGGATTTCTTTTCTTCTCTGATTTTTCCTCCTTTTTTTTTTCTTTTGTATTTTGCAATTTTTTTAAAAAAATGTATCCACCCCTTAATTGATTAACACGCGCAAGATAATTTATATATACGCGCCCAAAATTTATTTTCACCTGTCCCGAAATTAGAGCCTGGTAGAAATGAATTTCGGGTCGGGTAAAAATTTCTTTTAGGGCGTATAGCATTTTTTTTTTAATTTTTAAATTAACATTAATTCGTGTCATCTTTTGGCCGCCGTAGTTACCAGTGGTGTCGAAGGTGGTTTCCTTCACCCATTGGGCTGGCAACCTGACGCTCCCTCATAAGTGAAATAACTTTGAGTACGTCGTCAAACCCCACCTTACAAACGTATTGTGTTTTCTATATTAGTCTCTTTTCACAACTATTTAAACTATTCTGGTTTTTCGAGTCATCAAAACGAACAAAATGTCGTTAATTTAACTCTGTATTCAAGCAACAATAATCATCCGTTAAAATGTCATAAATTATACTGTTATCTTGACAGAAATCAACTTCATTTGGTATGACTTTATATAAGTAATTTTAAACATATATTTTAATGTAGACGAAGACAATTTTGCTTACCTCTACCGAGATTCGAACTCGGGTCTTTATCCGCTCTTTCCTCTCTAGCGGGCTGTTGGGGGGGAATGTCCTGTTACCCTGGCGTTCTAAGAGCTAAGGAACAAAACGAAGCCGATCTGTATCGCAAAGGAGGTTGACTTCACCCACTTGGGCTGGCAGGCCGTCATATATTATTGAAATAATGTAAAATGCAGCGCAAAACTCCCAAACAAACTTTCTGTTTCAAATGATTCGAGTTGTCAGTTAATCGATAAAAAGTCAATTAATCTCCAGACTCAATCTTTGGAAATGTGATTATTTTTATGTTTCGCATGTAGGAGTTAATTTATGATATCAGAAATACATTGCGGAGGGTTGGGAGGGATCTCCCCGTTTCCCTGATGCTTTCAGAGCTATGTGGCAACATGCAACCGAACTGTTTGTAATGTCTTTTATTATTTCCTGTGATTGTCCTGCATTTGCCCTGCTTTGTCTGTGTTTGTTGCCAGTGGCGTCTAGGGGGGGTTCCTTCACCCAATGGGCTGGCAAGTACGGCGTTAAACCCCAATAAAACAAACAAACACAAAATGCCGTTTGTAACGCGTATATGGAGTCCCAAGGCCCAGTATCGCTCCTTAGTGCTGTTTTTATCTATATTGAGATGGATTTTAAGTTGTAAAATATGAATCTGTATGGGGAAAAAGATAGCGCTGTCATATTGTCACGAAAGGCGTCACAGCATAATTTCGAGATTTAAATGAAATCAACATCGAATTTATTTCCATGTAATAAATGACTTGAAATACGAAACAAACAAGCATTAAACGAAATAGCGCCTGGAGTTCTCCTCAGCGAATGGGCTAATTTTCCATCGGTATAATTTAAATTTTAAAATATTGTTGAAAGTAAGCCAAACGCAGAAAGTTATCCCTTCGTTTCTTCTATATATACGGACTTGTACAAAGGAAATATTGACTATGCCTACTGGACATTCAATTTTGTACTTGTAAAACACCAAAAAATACCACATTCGGAAATGCTCGATATCTTAGGGGGAACGGCGAGGCTGAGAAAACGACTCGCCTGTATTGACTAAGTCGTCGTTGTCGTTGTAGTAGTATACAGTTTCTTCGGAGGTAGAGGACTAATGGATGAATTGTCAACATTTTACTTCCAAGTGACTAAAACTCAAACATAGAAAGATGGACCGATTCACCACGAAGGCTGTTGGAGTACCGCATGTGAAAATATGAATAACATAGTAAACGTGTACTGACAAACTGCACACAGTGTTAGTAGTTTAGGTTAACTACCAGATGGTTTATTAACATCATATTATCAATGTCTTGAAGAAAAGAAAATTCATCTCATTCCGTAATGTTAGAAAGAAAAGACCGGGTAAAGATTTCATTGGTTCAAACATAGCTTAAAGGATTTGTTTCTTTCCAGTGATGTTTGATGGCAAGTTAAGATTGCTGACAGAAAATAGCATTCAGGCCTAGGTTTATAACTACGTCTGCTTCATAAGCAACACAGTGTTGCCCCTTAGCTGTGAGAGCACCAAGACAACAGGACTTCTCTACAACCGCCCGCTAGAAAGGAACGAATCGTATATGTACCAAAAGCATTACCAAAAGCCCGGTCAAATCTGAATTTATTACGGTCATGATAACAGTACAATTCTGAAATATTAATTTTTCCTTTCTTTTTAAACTGAACAAAAAAAGACCCTGACAAAGTTCAGCAATATTCCCCCAATAAAGACTCAGCGGAATATTCCATAAAATTAAAAGATTAAAAGTGCAATTTGTCTTAAAGGCGAGGGTTATTTCATAAACCTTCCATTAAAGGCGTTATGGAATTGGTTTCATAACATTTGTAAGGAGTCTTTTTTTACAGTGTAGGCCTAGCCACTAGGTACAGCTTTGATATGAGACCGAAAAAAATTCACTAAACTCCATTCGCCGCCATTGTAAAATGATAAGATACTTCATACAACTAAAGCTCTGCTGAAATTTGTTATAGTTTTAGAAAAGTAGAAATTGCCCCAATGCGTGGCATTTGGTTATTATTCGCGGCGGTAAATCAAGCGGGGCGGTTTCAAAGTTTAATGCGGAGGGATGGGAGGAGCTTCCTGTTGCCTTGATCCTCTCGGAGCTATATATAAAGGGGCAGCGTGAAGCCGATCTGTTTGTGATGTTTTTGTATTGCGTCCTGTATTTGTCCTGTCTTTTCCAGTTTTGTCTTTTTCGTTGCCAGTGGTGTCGAGGGTGGTTTCCTTCACCCATTGGGCTGGCACGCCGGAATTCGATTGAAATAAACTTAATTGAATAAAGAGGTAAAGTAAAAATCTAAACTGAAAATTTTGTGAGAATAATAAAATGTAATGTTTTCATTGATGGTAGTCTGTCTGTTAAATTCGGATCATTTCTCCGGTATTATACAAACTATGAACTCATTGAATCGTTTTTATTTCAGCGGTTGTTGTTTTTATAATCGGAACTTTGTGAAAACGTACCAATCAAACTTTGCAGATAAAACCTAATTTTGGGTGACCGTGTCATTGAGTTTTGGACTTTATTTTGCTCACCTTAAAGAAAATATCGGTGTTTATTTTTATTTGCGTTTATTTTGTAACCGATGCCATAATATAAAGGATCTAAATGTAAAAGATTTAAATAAAAGAACACTTTTTTCCTTTCTACATTTCGCCCTTTTTAAAATAATGATCAGATTACGCAAATATCATATAATGTGTAGTTGGCTGTATTTAAATACAACTGTCATGCAACCAATTATTTAGAACGAAGCTATACGTTTAATTCATTTTGGACCATATATAGTTTCCTATATACCGTGGAATTAAACTATGGTTTAGAAAGACATCTGTGATAAATATTTTAAATAATTTTTTAGCATTTACCAGTCCCCCAATAGACCAAACGGATTGGTTGATGTTCAGCTGTTATGACATGTTCGACCAATCAGACCCGAGACCGTGTTTACAAATTCTGTCAAAGTTTGTAGACTTGTTTACACATTGTTATGGGGGAAGTGTGTTTATCGTTTCAAATCTACTCACGAATATACAAGCTGTAAAGTATCTGTCTATGGACTACCACTTTTTTATGGCTGTGAAATGAGAGGTGTATTCATTTTTATTGTTTAGGATAACGTGAGAATCGATAGGATTAACCGCTATAAAACAAAAAAGTATCTTTTTCATTGTGAATGAATTGTGTGTACATCCAATGAAGGAAGTATCAAACACGGACATTTTTTTCTTTATATGACTGTTGTTTCTAATATAGAGAGAAAACGAACCATGGATGTTTCTTCGAGCTGTTCTAGTCGGTATGTTTCAAATGCTCAAGGCACCCCGGAGACACTTCGTTTGCACCATCACAGTCCCACACAAACAGTGGCTTATCCTGGGGTCATACAACGTTCCGACGGGGCCACTGTGACCCCGAGAAGGCTACCATGTTTTCAAGTTATTGGAGATTCTTTTGCTCAGAGATATACCAACTCTGGGTCAAGCCGTGAATTCTACAAGCAACCAGAAACGAATTTTTTTGAGCCTCTAAACACGATGAGAAATCTCAAACAAGAAAGGGAAAGTGATTTCGTTCGATGTCATGCAGAGATTGGAAACCGACTCACCAACTGTGAAAATTTTTCCAACAAGAATGAAGACATCAGAAATTACGCGAGCGTGTTGAATACCAGTAACGCTACAAGTTTTCTTCGAAATTCTAAAGTTCTGACTGAAGCAGACGACAAGTGCAGCGTTCCCGGGCGTCAAGTGATACATAAAAACAATAATTGTAATGCCCACGAACACTGTGGAACACATCTTCCTGCCAAGAAAACTGGACAAGAAGCTGCGGAGATGAAAATAGAAACCGTGAATCCATCAGACGCACGCCAATGTGAAAATGGCATCCAGACTTCAGCTGATGGTAAACCGGCTCTGTCCTATATTGGTCTCATTGCAAAAGCAATCATAGAAAGTCCTCAAGGCCGTTTAAGTTTGGGTTCAATCTACAGTTGGATTGAGAATAACTTTCCTTATTACAAGAACCGTGGTCAGGGCTGGAGAAATTCTGTGCGGCACAACCTCTCCTTGAACGAATGCTTCATCAAGGCGGGAAGATGCGAAGACGGTAAGGGTAACTATTGGGCTATTCACCCGGCCAACTTACAAGACTTTCTTGGGGGAGATTTTCGACAGCGGCGTCGAAGTCGACGGCGTGGAAGGAAGAAAGAGATTGATTACACTATGTATCAATTGCCTGTGCACCCTAATCAATGTAGTTATATCGGACAGAACACTCCGTCGGTATCTACAAGTATGTCATTCAATACGCCAGCAACTATGTATTCGCCCTATACCGAAGCTGAGCGCCGAGCATACAGACTGGATGAAGCACTCCTTCGACAGAGTATGAACAACCCTTTTGTTAAGTGGTACAATGGTTTTGATAACCCTTATTCAGCTCCTGCACCAAATTCAAACCTGTTCTCACCGAGCCTACATCACTGGCAGGGATACCCTGACACAGCTCCCATGTATCATCATTTTTCCGGCTTTACCTCACCCAGATAACCCGAGCCGAACTAAGATAGAAAGCCAAAGTCTTTTGCCTGTGAATTCTACAAAAAAGACATATCCGACAACAAAAGCGATACTAACTTCATTCTGGAAACCTCGTCAATCTTCCATACATCCAAGACGACCATTGAATGACTAAAGTATAGTATTTTCGTTATTTTGGGATAACACTTTCTTAGCTTGAACCGATTCCAGTTCAGAAAATTTTGCAGGTTGAAACCCGTCCGGGAATCGAACCCACGACCCTCAGAGTTAGTCACCGAATCGCCAGCAGTATATGCAGGCCACCTAGACCACTCAGCCACCCGGCCTTCTACTAAAGTATAGTTGAAATATGTTCATATTGTCAGCTATGGAGGAACATTTAATTTCCAATAGAGCATTTGTATATAACAGTTCACATGATGATTATGTTGATGCTCATTCTTTGGAAGTACACCAAGGTCATAAATGTCAAACGCCCTTGAGCACGGCGTTACGCACCAATCTATTGTCAGTTTGTTTTATGAGGTATGCAGATTTCTGTATACTCTTCTGCGCTGTACGCATAGTTTTCTAGAAGATGATTATTGATAAAAAATGTGGCTACCTTTCAAAACCACACAGCTTGATATTTAACAACGAGTTGGAATAAGTACTATATGTAGGAATTTATTAAGTTGAAATATTGTTGCATGGTCTTATAAGATCCCAGAAAGAACACTGACCGACACATTAAACGACTATCGTGCTTGGTGAAACGGGAAATAGGGAAATTGGGACCTATTAAATTGAGACGTTAGGTGCTGGCGAAGGACAAAATGGCAAAACTGTCGTTCCGCCTGAATTAATAGTGTCAACACTGTCAATAAATTCATCCTCCAAAATTGTATTGTTTTTATCAAGTATCGATTTCTTTTCAACCTTGTTGAAAATAAAATAATGACTGTGTTGTCCTATGTCTTTTTTTCTCATTCTGTTTATCATCGTTGAATAAAACCACGAAAATGAAATGCATCATGCCTTTGTATCTGTCTTTGCATCTGTCTTGGTTGACTGTTTTCTTTCTTTAAAAATCAACCAGGTTGTATTCCTTGAAATTGTTAACTTGCTTCCATTATTATGGAATTGCGTACAGGCTTTGGCATAATAACAGTCTCCAGAATAGCCGTTTTATTTACGCAGTCCTCTTAACTCATAGGCTTTTCTTAACAGATTTAGAAATTGCAATATTCAATTTAAAAGAGAAAAATAAAATAAAATGAAAGATGAATGATTTAAATCAGAAAAGGGGTATGTATAATTAAAATTATAAGAAAATTCAAATACTTTTAATCTTATTAATCAGTATTTTATTTATTTTGAGATAACAATTTCGTAGTTGGTAGATATTCTAGTTTAATAATTTTTTGCCGGCTGAGATACCCTTCTGGGGATCGAACCCACGACTCTCATAGTAAGGCACCAAATCACAAGCAGTAAATGCCGACCACTTAGACCACCAAACCAATTTGAGCCAATCGGTCGTACGTTCGATTTCCGGACTATTCTTAACCTGCGAAATTTTCTGGACTAGAAATTATTAAAACTGAGAAAATAACGAAAATGCTGTTAACTTTCACGTTCTAAACGGCACGATATTATTTAATCATTTAATCACTTCAAATCTCTCAGTTTCAAGGTGACCTCCATGGATACACGTTCACACGCAATTAAGTTTTGTAAACAAATTCTGATTTCCCCGCTGTAACAAAGAGAGAGATATAACCTTTACTTCTCGAGAAAAATATTTAACTTATCTGGTTCTATGATAACGCGAAAAATACCAAATTATTGGTCGACTGTGTGGTTTCACAGTAAGGCATATGATATTTGTGGATTATTACTATGATCACACACGTCTTACCATAGTAAAAATATTTTTTATTAAGACATGAAAAGTCTGCTAATTAATATTTTTGCATCAAGATCATTAAGAATTTTTTGACAATTCACTTTTTCGGGAGGGAATGCTTTTGCCTGATAAATTGTCTGTATATTTGCGAATCAAAATTCTTTACATGGATTTTAGAGAGGGTAAGAAGATTAAATAAACCGCATTAACTTTATGCAAATGAGAACAAATTAAGGGTTGTAATTTTTTTTTTTTTTTTTTGTAAATCTGCTTGTCATCATTTTGGATGAATTAATTTAATTTAATTGGTTTATTTCAGCCACGCGGGCTCCTCCAAATTATTTGATAACTTTTGATATTAAATAACCGTTCACAGGGGTTGTGACTACGCTCCATGCAATGAACTACCGTGCTATTTTATAGAAGGTCGCTAGATTATGTTGTATTGCTAATTGGAGACCCGCGGCCGTAGTTGAGCTTGTAGTTGAGCGGGCTACTGAACATTTTTCGATTGGGGGGAGGGGGGTGGGGGGGGGGGTACAAGGGAGAGTAAAAGTGGACAATCCGTCGTCATTTAAGTAAAATACCCTTGAGTACGA
>JAQQZZ010155010.1:0-12357 GCA_030265115.1 Mopalia vespertina | reverse complement strand
TTTAGACGAAGACGGCAAACAATTTGGGAAACCTATAAATAGGTCCTCCTAAATTAAGTTTGCATAACCATGGGGAAACCTTGTTCTGACCAAACTCCCCAACAGCACAGGCCTGAGTTAAAGTGAAACCCCAATCAATCAAACAATTGAACTTAAAGACACTCTTACAGTCTATATATTTAAATATGTTTGTTATATGTTTAAGTTTGCAACTTTTCAGACCAAAAATGTTTAACTTTTTAGACGCAATACCCTGTTTGAGTCCTGTATAAAAGAAACTTACATGTAAATTTGTATGTTTTATACCACGTTTTTACTTTCTTTTCCAGGATTTTGACAGAAGCAGAAATAGATTCACATTTGGTGAACATTGCTGAGAAAGATTGATCAAACTGGAATTCTAAACAAATTATAAAAGCTCACACAGTATAATGGCTAAGCAGCTATTGTTTGGGAGTTGAGGAAAATATATTTAATAGCTCATTGTAAACTGTGTTGCCAGAAAGACTTCTAAATGTTATCGGAGACAAATTTTCATTTCTGTCCAATACCATCAACCCGAGTGAACAAACTAGAAGTGCTCGGTTTACGACAAGGAAATGTTGTTTAGTGCTTGTCACTGATGTCAAAAAGTCTATGGATGGACAAATGATCTGTCCAAAAATCCAGGAGTCACCTTTTTTCTCATTGCTTATGTCACCATAAATATCAATAAAATTACATGTTTCCTTATTTTACAGTATATTTTGTTTAAGTTACTAAAAACATTTTCAACTGTTCGGAGCACAGTTATTTAAATGATTTGTTTGTTCAATTGGGGTTTAACATCATACTTAACGTTGTTTCACTCACTTGGCGGTGTACCATCAGAAGATGAAGGAAAAAATCTTCCGACGGCTGATGGGGGAATAAATACAGGACAATCACAGAACGCAATAATTGATAAAAAAAACATCAAATCAGATCGATTTCCCGTTCCCGTTTTGATCTGAGAGCACCAGGGCAATGTGAAGCTCCCTACAATCACCCCACTTTATTCAAAGGAAGATATGGTTTTATAATACATACATGGTGCGGACCTTTAACTCTGGACATACTATTGAGTTTTTGTCACCTATCGCTAGGTAATGATAGTTCTGTCCGAGCAGTTAGAAAGGAGTTTCTTGGGGCAAAGGAGCGGCACAAGGCCGATCTGTTTGTGATTGTAAGTTGTCAGATCTCGCATTGTTTGATACTGAGGGTGGTTTCCTTCACCTAGTAACATAACCTTACAATCTAATTAAAATCAGATCTCAAAAACGCTCCCGCAGGTGGTTGGAGGGAGCTTCGTGTTGCCCTGGTGCTCTCAGAGCTGAAGGGGCACAGGAAGCCGATCTGTTTGTGGTGTCTGTATTGCGTCCTGTATTTGTCCTGTCTTGTCTTTGTTTATTGCCAGTGGTGTCGATGGTGTTTTCCGTCACCCATTGGGCTGGCACGTCGTCATATAAGTGAAATATCCTTGAGTTCGACGTTAAACCCAAATCAACAAACAAAAACAAACAAAAACGCTCCCCGTGTTTTGTTTGTCGCTATATTCAGATCTAACGCAATCCCCCCACCTACAATGTCGATTGGTTTCTTGAATTGACCAATCACAGAGCTGCTTCTCAAGTCAAGGCCGAAGATTTCCTCCGACGAGCCGAACTTTCCCAACTGGGTTATTTTACATGATCAACGCACAATCAACAAACGCCATTCAAATAATAAACTTTGAGTGGAATTGCAATTTCCGCTGTTTACTTGCGACTTACAACATCAACACGGACAAAAATCGGACAGCTTCTGCTTGTTTTGGCTGAATTTTGTGTTTACCATGGCCGCATGTTATCTGTTTTTATTGTACAACTGAAACTGTGACCTTTAGTGAACCCCAGAAAGCTGAACAGTAAAAGTAGAGTGATTGCGTTAGATCTCAATATAGCGACAAACAAAATAAGCGGAGCGTTTTGAGATCTGATTTTAGGTAGATTGCACCAGTGACATTTGCCTTCTATTATTTCAATATCACAAAATAGCATGCGGTTAGCGTGTGCGCTTACTAATCCTCTAATTTACCGTTCACGGGATAAAGTCCGTCTGTCGACCATCAGGTATATGAGTGAGTCACACGATGTGGATCCGGCAATCGCGGGGGTGTTTTTACGAGGTTTCCTCCCGGTTTTCCACTGTAATGAGGCAAGGAACCGTGTGAAGTGGACAATCCGTCGTCATATAAGTGAAATACCCTTGAGTACGACGTTAAACCCCAATCAAATAAATAAACAAACAAAATAGTATTATTTGTATTATAACTAACGGTTAATTTACTTCCATACCACTGCTCTCTTGTTACTTAACAATCTAATTAAAATTAAATCTAAAAAACGCTCCACGTGTTTTATTTGTCACTATATTGATAGCGACAAACAAAACACGGGGAGCGTTTTTGAGATTTGATTTTAATTGGATTGATTACTTAATAAACAGCTTTTATCCGCGTAAAAGCCTTCATCTATCACGTAAGCTACAAAGACAGAAAGTTACATTTCGCTGAAGATGACTTCTGCTTGTATACTGATTCGTTGAGTTAGTCCCTGTTGTAAATCTTTGGACAACACTGAAATTTGTCTGTTGAGATTGGAACAGTAAATCATATGTACGGACAACCTATCCTGGGCTACTATATATGCAATATACGTAACAAAAAAAACGAAGAAATTCAATCTACTATGGCCTGTTCACTACACCTCATTATAAACATGGTGATTTACGACTTTGTATAATTGCTTTTATTACACGAGCAGAAGAGGGACATTGCGAGTGCTCGTATACTCACAACCAATCCGGGGAACATAAAATGTTATTGTTGTCGGTAGGTTTAGAGATAAGACCTGCGTAGTCCTATATAGATGCACACAGGTAATTTAACACGGAGACTTACGTTATAGTTACACATATACGTTAAACGATAACTTAATTGAGGGCATATTTGTCTACAGTTTTTGTTTAATTGTTCCACCAAATATCAGCAATAATCGTAAACTCGTTCGGACCGACTGTTCTGTTCCGTCGACGTAGAATGTCCGCATGATTGCAGTTGTTTGGGTGAGTTTAGCTATTTATCTCATCACCAAAAATCTATTGAAAAGAGACAAAGAACAGGTCACGTGCAGTAATTTGCAACTGTTGTGGAACAATTTGAGAATTTGCCTATCAGCCTTAGACCTAATGTTAATTTTACAATAAATCCAATTGCATGGCTGTTGAATTAACATATTGGCATGATGCCCGGTCCACAAAGTGATCTTAGCCTAAGTTCATCTTTATTGTCATGGCGACCAGTACGTATTGTATCATCATGGTACTTTGCTTTGTGGAACTCTGCCCCGATATCTAGGCATATATGCGAAGAAAATTTGTACGGAGATGACATGTATTCAAGCTATATATTTTAGTCGACACTAGCTCCGACGACAATTACTCTGGTCACAATTGCTCCTACGATATTTGCTCCTGCAGAATGGTTGTTTTGGGAATACTTCATACACACACACACACAAAAAAGAATACTCCTCGCCCTCTGGTATTAATTTATAGCGCATAGTGAAATACGTATATGAATCCCAGAAAGCGTATACTATACCTGCCTTGTACTTGTTAAATATTTTTTATGTTAACACTATACTTTAATTGACGCAAGACCGTTTTTGACGGAGCAGTTGTCGCAGTGCGGCAGTAGCAATTGTCCTTTGTTTGGAGCAATTGTTGCTGGAACACTTGTCAGGTTACCGATATTAAACTGTGTATATGTGTAGAATATAAAGTGATTAGCTTCTACTAAAAACAATATTCGCGAGCATAAATGAATTAAATTATTTATTCTGCATCTTTATCTGATGACATAATCAGCAGAAATAAAACCATATAGCAAAGATAGTCCAACAGAATATAAAAAGTAACTTTCACAAATTATTTTTGGACACCAGTGTATGGCGCTGTGCCAGTAACAACCTGGAAACGAGTCGGGGGGAAACAACAACAACAAAAACGTTAGCATTGCCTATCCATTGATTTACCTAATCGATACTGTGTCTTCCAGCCCTCTGGCTAAGGGTAGTATACCTTAAGTATTTGTATGATGTCGGCTATAGAGGAGCATTAATTTTCTAACTGAACGTTTGTATTCAATATAAACACTTCACATTATATGGTTGTGTTGTTAACTATTTGCCGTCATATAAGGGAAATGCCCTCCAGGGGCCGGTTGCTCGAAAGGCTATTAAAGTTAATCCGCTATTAGATGACGTCACGCCTTGTTGAAGGTCTATCTCTATAACCCGGCATTAGCGATTTAATCTGGTGTTAGCGGCTAATTGTCTTTCGAGCAACTGGCCCCAGCACGGCGTTAAACACTAATCAATACATCTGTGTTTTCCAAACTGGTTGCTTTGATATCATTAAAGGGAAAGGCTCGTTGATTTCAACTAGATTAAATACACGTCTGCATAATAGAGTTGCCTCATTAGATATCAATAATGACTTGAATTAGACCGTAAAATGTGTTATATAGGTAATAGGAGCTTACACAAATATCTCCACTGTCGGTAATCCTGTCAAAGAGGACCATTTCCTTTTTGCTGTCCCGCACGAGTAAGATTGATGTATATTAAGGTTTTAATAAACCGATATATAGTTGTAAAACTTGCATAGGCTGTTAAATATCCTACATATAGTTTATTTTGACGCATGTGGTTTTGTTGACCCCTGTCCACCGATGATATAGGCCGACTGGTAAACCAAAAACGATATAAAGACGTCGACAACTATAACATTCTAGTATATATGAAATGTGAAGTATAGATCAGACTGATATAGACATGAACACTTAATCGGTTTAACCTATAACTGTTTACATGTACTTTACTGGTTTTGGAGTTGACATATCTTAAGGGAAAAGTTTAAACGTGTTTTTTCTCCTGGGTAGGTGAAATTGCTCATAATCGAATCAAAATGCTAATATTATTGACCAACATGCATGGTTACAGTCGCCCACACACGACACAAAAATATTCTAACTTTTAAACTTAAATGTTTCTTTTATTATTTAATTTTATTATTAAGTCGATTTTTTAACACATACAAAAAAAATTGTATAAACTAAAAAAGTATTCCTGGTTTTAACAGGTATTTGTAAACCAATGTCAAATGGGTTTACAAAGATAGCTTTTCGAAATACCAAAATTACGGATTCAAGATATACTATAAATGAAACCATTTTAAGGTTGGAGAAGGTCTAAATCTGCTGGATAAAGAGGTTACAATTTTAGAAAGTGTATTCCATTCGAGAAAATTTAATAGTATGTTAATTTGTTCTAATTAATTCTTTTTCATTCTTTTTGTGTATGATTTTACCACATGTATATTGCTATAGTCATATGTCTTACAAACACAAATAGATAAATAGATAAAAGTATTTGTGTAATTATCGTCTTTTCAATTATCATATCATCTTACTCCTATATATATTTTAAAACATGTACAAATGCAATTTTCCACTAAAAACAAAACAGGTTACTTTAATTAATTAAAACAGATCGCCTTCCAGCATAGCTGATACACGGTATTAAATGAAATGAAATACTAAAAATAATTACCGATTGACTTTATTGGTGTTTAATGCATGCTATATATCTCATATAAACATAATTATTTTAACGATACCTTCTCGTAGGCTAAACGAAAACCCCTGCATGGGTAAATTTTGTGAAAAAAATTCCATTATCACGCAGAATGAGGGTCCGAATATTAGTTATATTAATTATATGAACATTTAGTGAATAATAATTTTAATGGGTAGAAAAAATACAGTGCATTTTGGATGGCTTATTTCTCAGAATGCAATAACTATAACATCCCAAAAATAAATTTATCTGTTGTAAAATTGCCTTTTAACTAAAATGTGTGTTTGAGTTTTACGATATTGTTCTTAGAACTATTTACGTGGATTTCATGTCTGTCCGACCATAGAAAATCGTATTTAAATTAAAAATATATATAAGTTTTTTACTCAAATTATATATATTTCAGAAAACATTTAAAAAAAAAACACTTTTAGTTCCCACATTGTCGATCCTCTTTAAAATGCAGTAAATTTGAAGTCTATATAGGCTTTTGTGATTAAGCCTCGACGCCTTATTTCTCAATGGCCTTGTTAACGAGCTCACTGAAAAACTAAATTGGTGCCCAAATTTAAACATTTGTAATTAAGATTTAAAATTATAATTGTTTGCACTATCATTAAATTTAAATATTTAACTTGAAGTAAACCGGATAACAATTTATTTTTGTCTATTTTGAGCCTTAAGGGGCCAGCAAATTAGAGTCACATTGCTACTCCAATAAAATATATACACATGGGCGCATGCATAGGGGTTCAATATTTCGGTTTATTTTCAAACCATCTTAAATCCTTGGCAGTGTTTAAAAATAGATCGAACTTTTGAATCACCATGCGTCTATGATGGATATCTTTATTGTAGTCGTAAGCTTACTTTGCAAAACTCATCCCTGGGAGTATTGTAAGATCCTGTCAATAAGAGTATAGCAGGCGCATGTTTGAAGGTAGATGTGGAGGCGTATTAATTTTCCAAAAGAGCATTTACTAATATATTAATACTCTACATTTTTTGGTTGTGTTATTTTGAAGTTTAATGTTGGAGTGCTATGCCGTTATTTAAGTGAAATATCCTTGGGCACGACGTCAAGTACCGTCAAATATTTCCTCTCTCTTTTATAGCGGTTTTGATATATGTGGCATAACTAGTTTTTATTGCCCACATGTATCAAATAAGATTAGTAATTTGATCTTCCTGAAAAAGAAGTTTTCAGCAAGAAAAGAATCGTATATATATCTTTTGTTGTTTTCAATGTTTCGAGATGTAAGTCATGAATAACACGCCTATAGTTTTTGAAAATGTCACTATAAATCTTTATATGGCCCGTAATCAAATAATATTGGTAATTTGATCTACCTCCAAAGAAAGTTATCTGCAAGAAGAGAATCGTATATCTTTCGTTGTTTTCAATGTTTTTACATGTCCGTCATGAATAGCACGTGTATTTTGAGGATGGCGTTGAATCTTTTTATTGCCCGTAAGATAAGTAATTACCGACAAAATAAATTTAAGACTTAAAAAAAATTAAATGATCTGAACCGGTTGAGAAACTGCAACGGAATAGGCGTATATGATCTGAACACATTGTATTTTATTGTCCTTAGTCCCAGTGCTAATAGATAAGCCTTATATTGTACATAGCGGAGCGTTAATTGAATACATACATGTTTGGGCATATTGGTGTAGAAACTTGGCATGGGTCCCTTTACAGCCGTATGGATGTTTGCTCAACCTGCGTGGACGAGAGAAAGTTTCAAAGGCTCTATGAACAACTGTTTGTGCAAACTTGTCTCCCGTTCCTGTATACTATAAGTGTATCTCGGAATCGTAAGGTGTGACAGCTCTACCGAAAACACCCCACGATTTAATCTCTGTGTCGCGTTGTTTGCACTTCGGTATGTTTATAACTCCCGAAATAAGTGTGGGTTGTATTTTGGACTGCAAATAATCCCATCGCATGCTTATGTCAAGTCTGATATAATATATGTATAGCATTGGTGAGGTATTTGTCAGTACTTAGGAACAGTTAGTTTATCCAGTAAAACAGTAGTCCTTAATCCTACAAGGCTAACGCCACTACCTGTTGATACGACAATGGCTTTGTTGTCGCCTAGAAGGGCCTACACTTCATTTGGACACTATCACACGTAAGTAAAAGGTCATAATTTGTTTACAATCGTCAATCTGTCATTTTATTTTTCTATGTTGTACCAGTCTGTGTTTTATTGTAGAGACATATACAGTTTACCTAAATGTCTTTCTCAACTGGGTTCATATATTATAGCTATTGCAATATGCTACATAGTAAAAACGTATGGTGTTTTAAATATTAAGTAATTGATTAATAAGCTTGTAGCCGTATTGATTTTTTTTAGACTTCAAGTGTTCAGTGAAATAGCGATATAAACTGTAATAAAAAACCCCCCTAAAACTAGCAATATTAAAGACAAAATCGTATACTATATACTCGTGGGTTAGCAGGCCCTAGGTCTAAAATTGTCCATCACTGATCGGCTCCTCAAACTTGGTAATGAGATGCATAGTGACCATTTTGGCTCAATCTTCGTTTAGCGATTTAAATAGTTTTTGCATTGGCGATACGAACCGTTCGTAATCTCTAAAGTGCCTGACTGATGGGTGTTGGTTTGGGTTTTAATGCCGTACTTAGGGTTATTTCACTCATTAAAGTTTGACGGCGTGCCAGTCAGGGCCGTGCCAGTCCAGGGGTGGAGGAAACTACCCCGACACCACTGGTAACAAACAAACAAACAAACAAACAAACACAACACAGGACAAACACAAGACGTAATACACTGACACCATAGCGCCACCCCTGAGCTCTGAGAGCGTCAGGCTAATGACAATCTAATTAAAATCAGATCTAAAAAACGCTCCCCGTGTTTTGATTGTCGATATACTCAGCTATAACCAACACCCCCAAAATCGTGACACAATGGTATGTTTTCTTCCACAACATTTAGCATGGAGCCTATTTTCTGATACCAAACGTAGAGGACGAAAAAGTTAGGCAAGTTGGGTTTTGGGAATTTGAATATGAGCTAACTGAAAGGCGTAAGGTTTTTATTAAAGCTCTTAAAGTTTCCCTTCCATAAAAGGTAGGACTTGGTTTAGCCATGTGGAAATATACAATTGGCTATAGTACCATCATCGCTATTATATATCTATACAGAGTAATCATCTGAGTTGGGTTGCTCGAACCAACATTATGGTAGAGGGTAGTTATTTCGCCCATTGAGCTGTCGCGCCGTCATGTGCGTAAAATAACCTTAAGTAAGGCATTTAATTACCCCCCATCATACAAACAAACACATCATGTTATTTATTGCATAGCGAGGCTATATAGTTAAGACTACGCCTAAAGAATAAGGGATGCACTTCAAATGCAAGAGTTGTGACCTATGACAATATTTTGAGGACAACGTTTCTTGGAAGCGATTGCCCTAGCGTCCTCGGGGGTGTGGCAACATGAAGCCGACCTGTTTGGGATGTCTTTGTATTGAGTCCTGCAATTGTCCTCTATTTGCCCTCTCTTGTCTTTGTTCGTTACCAATAGCTTTGGAAGCTGTTTCTTCTATACCCATTTGGCTGGCACGCCATTATATTTGTGAAATGATCTCAAGTACCGTGTTAAATCCCAATCAACCAAACAAAATTTGGATGCGAGATTGCGTCGAGTAAACAAATGGTATACCAACTGTTAAACAGAACAAGGATCTGAGATAGATAAACTTGCAATACCCACACTTGCAAATACCCTTAAAGAACCCGTTTTTGAAAACCCAAAGAAAATAGTATAATTTTATTAACGGTTAAGGAACGGTATTTATTTGCACGGAAGAATGAACACATATAATAAAAACGAAATCCAGACGCGGTTTATATGCGTCTGCCATACATAGGCCTATACAGTTTAGGACTGTGTTTAAAAAATCTATGAAGATTTCTCCTATTGACAGCAGTGGTACGAGCTAACCATTTGTCTCTTAGACATTTTATAATAGCCTTCAAAGACACAAAATACTCTCACATGCAGTCATGGTTTTACAATAAACCATTTGTTGAGTGCCTTATAATTAGTTCTCGGTTAGCCTGGAATAATTTCGTAATAACAAGCGAATAAGGCAATCTTGGTTCTCCGTTCATAGACTAATACGCGAATAGGAAAATTGTATATACTGTATTGCATTGTTGAAGTCTAACGCCCCGTAACTAAATGAACATACGCCACACATGAGCGACCGTGGATATTATCTCTTTCGTCACTTTATATTTAATATGTGGCTCCAAAAAGAAAACAGTAAGGCTGGGTTTTGATTTATGTTATCGTTGTAACTGATTTTTTTACGGATTTTTTTTTCACCCTCATTTAAAAGCTAATGATTTTGCAGGATGGCATTATTCGAAAACAAACTCAAAATCTTTCTCTTTTTGTGGCCTGCTTGTGTTCTGTCAAGCTTACCATTTTCCCGCGAGATTTGCTATCTCCGAGATCGCGAACAAGCTTTCGCGTAAATGTAAAATACATGCCATCCCTAAAAAATAGGGGAAAGGGGGGGGGGGGGTCACATTTATTTGTAATTCTGATACTTCCTCGTAATTCCGAGTTCCTTTTCTCGTAAACGCCATCGAAATATGATCTTAACTGAATATCACCAGTGAACAGTGTACATAAACAATTTTTAATTTATATCCACACTAATCACAAGTTAACCCTCTTGTATGATTAGCGTCGTCATATATGTGAGACAGTATTGAGTAAGACTATGCAAAACAACCACACAAACCAACTACTGATCGATGTATTTAACTTACAGGATGGAACCGGATAACAGTTATAGTCGAGAGGTGGCTAGTAGGCAGAGTTTGCACCATGAATATAACACAACTAATCACACTATGAGACCAAAGACTGGCTTTGGGCAGTTAGAGGATGTGGTAAGTGGTTTTTATCATATATTTTGTCTGTCACAATATAATTACAGTCCAAATTTATATCGTTTCGTTATAAAGCCAGTTATTATATAACAAAATGTGTGGAAAGTAATTTTGACATCTTCTTCAAACCATAGAGGTTAACTTAAACTTGCATGATTAATGAAATACACTGTAGTATCTTTCGGTCCTCCAGTGGAAAAATATTTTAAAGAAAAGGATTTGCCATAACTAAGAAATAAATGATACCCATGCATGCATGCAGACAATATATTTTAATGAGTTAATTGTTTCATCAGTAACTTTTAAAACGGTATTTTTTTTATTCGCCTCCGATTTAATAAACTTATCTTTTATTCACAGCATAAACGATACAATTTCGCTCCAAACGTAACTTTTGAGGACAGACCTACGAGCTATATTCATAATCAAAAAACTATGCAATCAACGTACCGGCCTCCATCTCAATTAGCATACAGGTCGGCACCAAACCCATTACCGGATAGACCGCCTAGCCAATTGGCGTACAGATCAGCGCCTAACCAATCAGTGTACAGACCGCCTAGCCAATTAGGATTTAGAGAAACAGCATGTGAATCAGCATACAGACCACCCTCTCACTCTCAATACAGACCTCCCAGCCAATCAGAAATGAGACCATCCTCCAGAATGATGAATAGTGACTTGATTGGCACACATGCAAGTCCTTATTTGGCAAACGGCTACACCCACATGACCGTTTCAGAACCAATAAGAAACGAGGACGATCATCAAATATTTGTGCGGAAACAAAGGGAAACATCTGTCGCACCGCCAATGTAAGATATGTTACGAGAAAAAGCAAAACTAATCAAGTCTGACTTTTTTTTGTTTCGCATTATGCATGGTTTCATTTGTAGCAATAGCTAGGAACGGTGGCAGGTATATTGGCTTTTGTATAAACCAGATCTTTTCATGTCCCATAACAAAGTATTTCGGCCCGGGAAAGTACGCTAAATTTGATCTACCATCTTATCTATATCAGGAAGCATATCAACAGCAAGTACTGATTCAAATAAATAACCCTTTGGTTTTATTATAGGTGACGTGGCTCCAATGTGGATACTTACTTTATTTTATTACTAACTCCACAACTTAAGAATGCTCCTCAAATCAATTATAAATATATGGCCTAGAATTTTAAATAGATACAGGGTTAACTACACAGTATATAATTATAGTGCGTATAACACTTCAGCAAGATTTATTATATTGACAGTTTTAAGTCGATGGGCCCTCTGGCTAAGGGCAGTTTGTTCCTAGAGAAGCAATGCTGTCTTTACTTAGCACTGGAGGAAACTTAACTTTCAACCATTATGTAAACGCTTCACATCTTGGTTGTGCTAGTGTCAATTATTGTTGGAATACACCGCCGTCATATTAAGCACGGCGTAAAACAAAAAGCAATCAATCAATTAATCAATCAATCAATCAATTTAAGTCGATGTTAAAGCATTTATATGCCTACACTGAAACATCGAATCTTAATAAAAGCAAGAGTAACCCGCGGAAGTATTGCTTAATTTAATCCTCAATCCACTAATAAATGTCACTCAAAGATAAAATAAAAAAGGTTATTGCCTAAAATTAGAGCGATACTCCGGGCTGCAATAACCCCTATATCCCTTGAAAGGTTACTATTAAACATACTTAAATATGATATCGACTTATC
>JAQQZZ010154999.1:0-12357 GCA_030265115.1 Mopalia vespertina | reverse complement strand
CGCTCCTGCTTTCTCAGTCTCTGTTGTCATTTTAAATGGGTTTATCCCAGACTGACAGATTGTTATATTTCGATCTGCTGTTCCCCCCACTTGCATTTACTTGAATAAGCAAAGAGAGGGAATAGCCAACATTGGCCAAATCAGTAGATAATAAACTTTGGAATGTGTAAAACATGAAATCACTTCATTAAGAAGCACATCTGTAAGGGGCCAATTCACATTTTCATAAAATTCCTTTCGAAAATATTTTTAATTTCATAGATGAAGTCAGCTTACGTGAGTTTGTGCGAGCTAATAGGATAAATAAATATCGAGCGGGTTTATAATGATAATAAAGCCTTATACCAATCATCCAATTACGTAACGCTATTTTTTTTATCTAATTTTGATTAGTTTGAAATAATTGTCTCGCTTATAGTACCAATGGAAATCAATTGCATGTCACGATGATAACAGAATGTTCACCTCCGTACTAACACATACCATTACAAGATCAGTGAGTGAGTATAATACAGACTCCAACAAACCCCTAATATAAGACTTAATGAAAAACATTTATTCTTTTAATATTTGTTTCTTCAGACGCTATGATCTTATGATTAATTTTACAGGATGTTCAAGGGTTCAAAATAATGCTATCAGCCATTTTCAAGCGTGTCAGTTTGTATTAAAATTTGGGGAAATGGATGGTGAATTTCAGTCCGGTGTTTACCAACTACAACAGTATTGTCTGTTCTTTATTAATCTGTCAGAAGATTTGGTCCTCGATGAATATCTTGCTGATCTTTGGAATATGATAGTGTCTGGATAAAATTACATCTCTGTTGTCTGTATCCGGTTAGACTATTGCAGACCTGTTTCACAGACATTTATTTCCTTTGAATTATCATCTGATAGGCCATAGCTCTCGTAGAATTGTTGATCCCTTAGTTCTTGATGACCTTTTGGTTAAAGCTCGCGTGATCTAGGCTAATTCTAAATATACACAGTTACAGCGACACACGTCGTTAAATCGTGAGTTGACAAACCACAGATAGGCCAGAATTGATATTTCCTTTCTTGATACAGCCTTTTGTTGAAGTTGTTGTCATGTCAGTTTTTAGACTCTGCTGCAACGATTATCGACAGAGGATTGGGTGGGAGCGTCTTGTTGCCCTCTGGCATTAGGGGCAACATTAAAATGATCTATTCGTGATGTCTTTGTATTTTGTCCTGTTTTTGGCTTGTCGTCTTTGCCTGTTGCCATTGGGATCGAGGTGGTCTACTTTACGGCTTACACGCTCTCATATAACTGAAATAATTTTAATTACGACGTTAAAACCCAAACAAACAAACAAACAAACAAAAGCACTGTCAACTGATCAAACAATTTCATTATGAAATGGTTTATTTTACAAAGACAAAAAGAACAAGTCCGTCATGCAATGGAATGTTTTATGAACCATCTGTAGAAAATAATGTCGAGTTCGGACAAGGTTTTAATAACGGATTCATCCGTACCTTTTTTATGAAGCTAGTTTTATTGTTCGATTTTTTACCGTTTATCTTTGCTCTATTAATATCCCATCTAAATTTCTGAGAAATAGACATGTAATCAGATAGTTACAACGAGTCAGAATTCGACATAACAGGAGTCAAATGGCCAGACAAGAAAACGCAGTAGTAATTCCTTATGTTAACCAGGACTTTTGTTTATTATCTAACTCAGTACTTTAATAGACATAAGTATGATCCAGAACGTCTGTGTAGAGTGATACAGCTTTCCAGTCACTATTCTTGCGCAGCCACGTTTGTTAACATTGTTCCGTCAGTATTCGTGTTTGGTTACCCCTTCAGTATTAAAATCCTCAGGCTATATATTATATTTTTAGTCAAACTGCAGGTGGCTGGAGGGGACTTTCTGTTGATTTGAAGCTCGCGGGCAGGCATACCGATCTGAGCGAAATAATCTTAAATGTACGACTTTAAATCTTAAACAAACAAATCTGCCGGGGCGATGCAGAATGATGGGTGATTATCAGCAAGTATGAATGATGAATATAAAGTAAATAGTTGATTAAAAACAGATAAATCATAATTTAAATTTGCATTATATGGTGATTGTTTAATTGCAGTTTGAAGAAGAACGTGTTATCTATTTACTATTACAGAATTATCATATAAAACTCATCATTTTGTCACGTTTTAATACGTGTTGACACGTCTTGTTATATCGAGGTTGTCTAAGCTTTATGCGTCTATCGTTCTCTGTTGATATTTGCGTACCGTGGATGACAAACTGCAATATTTCCATCTGCGCCTATTTCCAGAATCGAATTTACTGGTTCGAGAAAACAGTACGAGACTGGGTAGACAACTATGTAACTAAATCAGTAGGTAATAGGCTTTCGAATGTCTCAAACCTTGAGATAGCCTAACGGAGGTCTATACGTTTCTGCAGAGGAAGTAGAACGGTGTGAAAGTGGACATAGAACAACAAGTATTATGTATGATACGAAGATAATTATGATTACCGATGATGGAATACATATATGGACGATATATACTACGCTAGTTAAGGGTACCATAGCCGTATAGGAATACTGCTTTAAACACATTCTATGTTTTCAGGGAAAACACTTTAAAAGGGGGAAGAGTTTCCATAACTAATGACAACAGGCTGTCTATCCAGACATACTTTATTCTTAAGATTTCTTCCGCTGCAGGAATTCGTCTTGCACATTCCCATTATTTTTCTAAAATATTAATGTTTATGTAAACAATGCGCGTACCTGATAAATCTTTTACGCAGTGCGATATATCTTCGCTTACAAAGTTTTGAATTGAAACTGCTTTTCAGGCTCTACCCTAATATAAAAATACTATAGGATTTTGAACATCTTATATAATCCTAAAGGATAATTATAAAATCCTATAGTATGTTGAAAAGCCTATAGGATCCTATTGAAAAGTCTTATCAGATATATAGGATTCTATAGAAAAATACTATAGGATTTTTCTGAAAGATTATATGTTGCAGCACCCATATTTAAAACCTTTTTTATGAAAAAAGATCGTATTGCATTACGGGTAAAAAGGATTGGGTGTTAATTCTATAGCTATATACAGGGGCCGGTTGCTCGAAGCGCTATTAAATTTAATCCACTAATAGTTGACGTCACACCACGTTGAAGGCCTATCTCTAACCCGGTATTAGCGATTTAATCTGGTGTTAGCGGCTAATCGTCTTTCAAGCAATTGGCCCCAGAACTCCGTTCATAGATCAACCATAATTCCTTTAAATCAATTTGGGAGAATTCTTTGTACATTTAGTTGTAACGAGTTTCTCAAATGCACAACCAATTAAACCAACAAGTGTTATGTTGACCAAAGTAATATCAATTTTTAAATAAAGAAGATTAAACCAAAAAACAACCTTAAAAAAGGCTCTTAGATAAATACTATAAATGCAATAATCGCATTTTTTATTACTAAATGTAGACTACAAATATAAGTGCAACATATCGACACAATTATCGAAATGAATGTCCCAACTTTCGTTGCTTACGATTTTCTGATCAGATTCATTATATGTTGACATGTCACGGCCGTCAAAAATCTGAATTCCTTTGTCAGATAGGTCCTGAGTTTTCAGGATGAATGGTACTTGATGGTTTACTAGACTATCGACAGTCGAAGGATGTACCTATTGAAAAACTCTGAATAGCGGTAATCACGTCTTCATGCTCGTCTGTTCCCTGACAACCTCGACGAACGGCTCAGTCAGTTGACCAGAGCAGACTGGACTCGATTGTCCAGATTCTAGGAAGGTTAGCTGCTCTTTCGTTGATGAGCAAATCTTGTACATCACATCAATATCCGTGTTGCGAGAGGGACAGTTTGAGGTTTCCTAGTCGACGAGAGTGGTTGATGGGAGCTTCCCGTGACCTTGTGTTCTCTGGAATTCGATGTTTTGGGTGTCCAGCACTGTAAATTGTACACGATGTTTTATATTCCATGTTTAAGATGAAATATCCCCTTTCATAGATAGGGTTAAGGCTGCAATACTTCGTGTTCAGATTAGCAGTTAAGTCCATAAATGTGGACTCCAGCGCACTGCGCAGTTACAGCTGGTTATGTAATTTATCAAAATAAATCACAACTCAATTGAAACGTCGTAAGCTAAGCTAATTGTTTAGATCTCCCCGCTTTGATTTAAGAAAGGAATATTTTTGTTGAAGACAATTGAAAAAAAAAATGTATATTGTTTTCCAAATAGAAGAGCCTTATCATCTAAAAACAAAACAAACAAAAACAAAAATAAAAGTACTTAAATGTATTAATTTTGTTATATTAAAATTTCAAAATCAATCATTTTTAGCCGTTTTATAATAAAACAAACTATTTATCATTAAGAAACCACATGCCTTTACCCACGACAGCTTCGTAGAAAACAATCGATTCGGGTGACTCTTATTTTCCGAAAATAACACTCAAAAGAGTGTGTGTTTCTCACAAAACATGTTCTTGGTAAATCATTTAAATTTGCATATTCTAATGGCTCTATTGAGTACATAAGAAAAAATTTCAGGTAGTTGATTTTTTAGTTGCATTTATTGATTATAATTTAGATGCGGCAGACGGTTAGCAATGCAGCCTGTCGACCCCATTGGAACATCAATTTGAATCCTCCCATTGAACGCTATAACGCCAATCGTTCTTTCATGGAACATAATGACATCAGTCTTTCTTTAACGGTACTACATTTTGTTGTGACAATCTAAGAAAAGGAGCATTTGTATTTATTATGTAGTACAGACATTACATTTTAAAATACAACGGTTTCGTGATACTCTTGTGTAGTCTGTTATATTTTAGATGTGTGTGGCCAATGACGTGGTTTCCTTCTCCCTATGAGCTGATACGTCATTATGTGGATATGAGCTCAAATACGTTGCAACTCTTCCCCCTCTAAAATAATAAAATCCAAGTCTATTAAATTGTGATTATATGTTTTAGATCAGAATCACAGCTGAATCAAGTCCATTTCCAACAGACTATGTCATTTGTTTTCCTTATGAAATCGCACGAACTTGAGCGATAGAGAAAAAAAAGAGGGAAAGCATTAGTAAAACATTAATTGCTTTTACTGTCAATGTTCAAGTAGTTGTCAAATACGCTATTATTTGCATGGTGCTAATCTGTATATAGCTAGTATTTACATAGCAATGTAGCTTCTGTGTATTGATTTATGTAATTGTTCTCTGATAGAACAAGTCTGGAAGAAACTAATCCATATATCAATTTATCTGTACAAGTCTAGTACACGCCTTTAACAAACTTAACAATATATTGATCCTTGTAATTGACGGATAAATTTGTTTCTCTGTAAACTAGTTTGGTTTGAAACTATTTATCCACTGATTTTAAGATAAGTTGCAGCCGGTTGAAGACAGATTCATGTTGTCCTGCGGGCAGTTAGGAGCGAGCTTTCTGTTGCCCTGGTGCTCTCAGATGCCGATCTGTTTTGTGATGTCTTTGTATTATTTGTTGAGGTTCTCCTGTCTTTTTCCTGTCTTGTCTTTGTGTCCAATGGCGTCGTGAACGGGGGTGCGATTATGGGGATTTCGAAGATGGTTTAACTCTTTTGGCTGGCACACCGTCGTATGAAGGAAGTGATCTTAAGTATAGTGTTTAACCGAAATGAAACAATCATCGTTTTATACTAGTGATCTCGGATCAAAGGGGAAATAAGAAGTGGGTTTGTTGTGTCATGTAAGATTGCTTTCTTTGACCATTGACTTGGCAGAGTCACATAGTCACATAAACGTAATGACCGTGAGCTTGGCCGATTCATGGTTTCACAGGCTCCATTTGTGTTTTTGATAGTATGCAAACTCCAATCTGAATGACTGCAATAAATTGGACACGTCGAAATGAGACTGATGATGCTACAGTCGACAACATATGACTCTACTAGCAGAGTCATCTCGTAACACAACATCTGATTGGTTCCTTAGAAATTCTCACGAAACCTGTCAATCGCTTGTCAGCAGCGTTTGTTTATATGCGCTCGATCCGCCAAGAGTTGTGATGCAGAGAAGTTCGGAACAAAACTCTTGGCTGAAGAAGATGCGTTAATCACGTCTTCATGCTCTTCTGTTTCCTGACTACCACGACGAACGAACGACTCAGTCAGTTGACCAGAGCAGTCTGGACTCGATTGTCCCGATTCCAGGAAGGTTAGCCGCTCTTTCGTTGATGAGCAAATCTTGTACATCACATCAATATCCGAGCAGCGAGAGGGACAGTTTAAGGTTTCCTAGTCGACGAGAGAGTGGTTGATGGGAGCTTCCCGTGACCTGGTGTTCTCTGGTATAAGAGTCGTCTGGAATTCGATTTATTGGGTGTCGTTCACTGTTAGTTTGTACAGTGTTTTAATAAAACATGTTCTAAATCAAATGACCTCTTTCATAGAAAGGGTAGAGCTGCAATATTTCGTGTATAGAGAGAGGCGATCTACTCTTTATTCCATAAATGGGTACTCAAGGGCACTGTGACGTTACAGCTGGTTATGTCGTTTATCAAAATAAATTAAACCTCAATCGAAACGTCGTAAGAAAGACTTAAAGTGTTCATCACCTCGATTTGATTTAGGAAACGAATGTTTTTGTTTAAGACAACGGAAAATAAATAAAAACAAAATTATACATTGTTTTGGAAATGGGATAGCCTCATCATCTAAAAAACAAAACCCCAAAACTCTACTTACATTTATTCATTTGTTATTTTAAAACGTTAAAATCTATCGCTTTTAACCTTTTAATAATAAAAACCATTTGTCAATAAAACTCCACATGGCTTAACCGATGACAGCTTTATAGGAAAAGATCGATTTGAAACTTTGCAACCTGTCCACTCTATTGTAGTATCAATTCGAATCCTCCCATTGAACGTTATAACGTCAATCGTTCTTTCGTGAAACATAATGTCATCAGTCGCTCTTTAACGCTACTACATATTGTTGTGATAATCTCAAACCAAGAACCTTTCTATTTGTTATGTCGAACAGACTTCACATTTTACAATACAACACTTTCGTGATATTTGTGTATTATCTGTTATATTTTAGATGTGTGTGGCCAATGACGTGGCTTCCTTCTCCCTATGAGCTGATACGTCATTATGTGGATCTAAGCTCAAATACGGTGCAACTCTCCCCCTCTATAATAATAAAATCCAAGTCTATTTAATTATGATTATATTTCTTAGATCAGATTCACAGCTGAATCAATTCCGTTTCCAACAGAATATATCTCATTTGTTTTCCTTAGGAAATCGCACGAACTTGAGCGATAGAGAGAAAAAAGAGGGAAAGCATTAGTAAAACATTAATTGCTTTTACTGTCAATGTTCAAGTAGTTGTCAAATATGCTATTATTTGTATTGTGTTAATCTGTATAAAGCTAGTATTTACATAGCAATGTAGCTTCTCTGTATTGATTTATGTAATTGTTCTCTGATAGAACAAGTCTGGAAGAAACTAATCCATATATCAATTTATCTGTATAAGTCTAGTACACGCCTATAACAAACTTAACAATATATTGATCCCTTGTAATTGACGGATAAATTTGTTTCTCTGTAAAGTAGTTTGGTTTGATCAAACTATTTATCCACTGATTTTAAGATAAGTTGCAGCTGGTTGAAGAAAGATTATGTTGTCCTGCGGGCGGTTAGGAGCGAGCTTCATGTTGCCCTGCATGGTGCTCTCATACGCCCATCTCTTTTGTGATGTCTTTGTATTATTTCCTGCGATTCTCCTGTCTTTTTCCTGTCTTGTCTTTGTGTCCAGTGGCGTCGAGAACGGGGGTGCGATTATGGGGATTTCGAAGATGGTTTCACTCTTTTGGCTGGCAAACCGTCGTATGAAGGAAGTGACCTTAAGTATAGTGTTTAACCGAAATAAAATAATCATCGTTTTATACTAGTGATCTCGGATCAAAGGAGAAATAAGAAGTCGGTTTGTTGTGTCATGTAGGTGGTTTTCTTCGACCATTGACTTGACAGAGAGTCACATAAACGGAATAACAGTGAGCTTAAATATCAAACTAAAACCATCCCCGTCCCCCCGACCAGTGAACACCTGTATTAAAACAGAACATGAGAATATTACAAACTTTAATCAAATCAGTTACTACTGTTTTTCATGTATAATCCAGATGTACAGGTGATATATGGTTTTTAGCATATCAGCTTTGACGTTGACGCATAACACATGAATTTTGCTTCCAGAAGTCTGTTAACTAGATAGTATACTTCAGGTAAAACATAGTGATGCAGATGGCTACCGTTATAATACCAGCAGCGTTATCTATCACAAAGCATCGTTTAATCTAAAAACTGAGCAGACATACTATTGATCATGTAATATAAGTAATTCAATTAGCAATTTCCTTTTACAGAGGGGTTTTCATGATTGCAAGTCAGAGTCGACTTAGGATTACAATACAAGTAATTGAAAAAGCGTTTAGGTGATTGCATTGTTCCTTTTGCTTCCAACTTACATATTTTAAATATATTTTATAAAGACAAAGAACTGTCATTTCCAAGGCTGAGATAAGTTTGTTTGTTTGTTTAAATGGGGTTAACGTCGTACTCAAGTGTATTTCACTTATATGAAGACGGATTGACCATTTCACACTGTTCGTTGCTTAAATATGGTGGAATATCGGAAGAGAACTTCAGTTAACCCCCACTCGTGACTGTCAGAGCCACATGGTGTGACTCACACATTTACCTGATGGCCGATTCATGGTTCCACAGGTTCAATTTGTGTTTTCTTATAGTATGCAAACTCCAATCTGAATGGCTGCAATAAATTGGACAAGTCGAAATGAGAATGGGGATGATACAGTCGACAACATTAGAACAGTATGTTGATGGTCAGGTCATATAGAAAGGTTTACATCTATTTAGTTTGCCGGTTCTCCTTGGAAATATGGCTGAATACAGAAAGGAACTCTTACAAGCCCCGAAGTCCGCCTAATTTCTTAACGGCGATATTCCTTTTCAGTACATTGCTGTCAGCCGGTAACTGACAAGTACTGATCTGTTGCTGGCTAGTTGCCGTTTTCGACACATCAACAATAACACTCCAGGTAACCAGGCAACCAGGCTACAACCCTGTTACTGAATAGTACCTATTGGTACAAAACAACACCTACTATAAAGCGCTGATGTTAGGTTGTGTATTTATCAATAGCGCTTAGTTTAGTTAGGACAGTCTAAAGCACAGCTGCTTCCTTGAAATAATCACTGTTCCAATTACATGTGTGCTAATAAACAAATGATTCGCGTCTGTTTCTCACAGTGTCTGGGATGAAATTGTTTGACATAAAATTCACAGTTTATTGGCAACACGGAATGTTTGTCTATATTACCTTAAAGATAGCAGTTGAGACCAACGGGAAAACGTATTAACCAAGTTTACGTATTGTACAGATCGTCTTTCTCACACCTCTACCATCGACCCATCTGTGTTTTGTTAATCTATGTTAGTCTACAGAGTATAAATATCATAACGGCGCATGGTGTTCATGCCTTGTGTCAAGTGATGGCCCTGCCTGTCAGAACGTGTAAACCATTGTTAATGTCTGGAGAAAGGGTTGTGATCCTCTGTGCTGTTACAAGAGAATTAATTGGTTTGACAAAAGAACTTCCAATAAACAATTCCATCTCGGAACTGATAATCTCAACTCATTTACTCACAGTAAAAAGAAGATGTAGGTTATTGGGTTAAAAAAGAAACAACAAAACATAAACCTACGGCCTATGTTCGAACCTTCTTCAAGCTTGGTGTCTGTTTCGGCGTACGTTCAGACAGACTAAAAATATAAACGTGACATAAGGCTAACAGGTCAAAATAGCATGAGGTATACCAACCAATTTATTGTGAAACGTCGAATTGATACCTGGACGGGGTTCAACCTGCAAAAACTAGAATCTGTTCAAACTAAAAAAGTGTTATCTCAAACATAACAAAAATAAAGTAGACTATAGGGTAATCAGCTAATAATATGTACATGCTTGGCATTTCTTGTTGACAAAATATAGATAATTCACCATTATAGACCAAGTATGTGACCCACAAAATGCCAATACTTCATTGATCAATACTTTTCAAACTATTTATTATAAACATGTACCAATGAAAAAAAAAGGAGTAAAACATTTTAGTCCACCGTGTTGGATAAATGCAGACATAAAACCTGCAATGCGTCAAAGAGATTTATACAAACGTAATGGCAATGGGACCAGTTATAGATACTGGAGAAATAAAGTCACCAGAAAAATTTATAAAGCTAAAAAAAACTATTTTTCTTCTTTGATTGGGAAAGGCAAAAACAATCACAAAATTCAATCTGGAAAATTTTGCGTAATATTGATCCAAAACGTCTTAATTCTTTAGTGCCTGGCAACATTTTTGATGAAAATACCAACACGTATGTAAAAAATACTTCTGACCTTTGCACATTATTTAATAATTCTTTTTCTAAACATTTGTTGATGATAAAGTATCATCTGATTATTATTTCTCAATTCCAAATTTAAGTGAAATATTCGTTCTTGAACAACTTACTCATTTGGATGAATCCAAAGCCTGTGGTCTGGACAACATTTATGCCCATATCCTAAAAATTAGTGCTCCTATTATTTCTAAATCCTTGACTCGAATTTTAAATAAGTGTCTCACTGCATGCATCTTCACAAATGAACGGAACATTTCGAAGGTTATTCCGTTACACAAAAGCGGGAAGAAAGATTCAGTCAGCAACTATAGCCCAATCTCTATTTTGCCAACATTATTAAAAATTCTTGAGACACATTCATAATTTTATTTCTGAATATCTGTCAGAGCTCAATGATATTCATGACTCACAATCTGGTTTTAGGGAATTATTCATGACTCACAATCTGGTTTTAGGGAATAACACTCATGTGAGACAGCTCTTGTTCAATTAACAGAATCTTGGCGTAATTCCATAGATGAAAGAAAGCTAGTAGGATGTGTGATGTTAGATTTCCGTAAGGCAGTCGATGTGATAGACTATAATTAACTTATACAAAAACTTGGTGTTATTAATGTCACACCACTGCTTTAAATTTATTTAAATCTGACTTATTTGGCAGACAGAAAATTGTAAAGCTCTCAGGAAAAATATACAACCCACAGTATCTCTATACTGGGGTTTTACAAGGATCAATACTGGGGCCTCATCTTTTTATTATGTACTTGAATAATTTAGCACTACATATTCAACATTGTTCAGTAACTAAATTTGCAGACAATCTCTATATGTTCAAAATCAGCAAATGAAATAGAGTGAACGATTCAGGATACCCTGAAAAATATTGAAATGTGGTGCTCAAGTTTCTAATATGTTGTTAAATCCTGATGAATCAAAGTTTTTATTACTTGGATCCAGGCATAATTTAAGGACATTAAACAATTTTTCTAACATATGTATGTCTGTCCAACTCCTAGGCATAACCTTACAATAAACAAAATCTATTAAACTACTTGGAATTTACATAAATGAAACACTAATTTGGCAAGACCATATCCATTAGATTTGTGCTAAAATTTCTAAATTACTAGACATCCTTCGAACATTTCAAAAGTATTTACACTTAAAAACAAGAAAAAAAATTTATCACAGTTATATATTACTGTTATTCTGTATCTGTCCTCAAACACTCCTTAATCGCCTTGAACAAGGAGCTCGTCTTGTGTTGTCCGCTTACTTACATACACCTAATTCACTTTTGCTTAAAGAACTAAGATATCCGAGCAGCGAGAGGGACAGTTTAAGGTTTCCTAGTCGACGAGAGAGTGGTTGATGGGAACTTCCGGTGACCTGGTGTACTCTGGTATAAGAGTCGTCTGGAATTCGATTTATGGTGTGTTTGTACACTGTGTTCTTAATCAAATGACCTCTTTCATAGAAAGGGTAGAGCTGCAATATTTCGTGTATAGAGAGAGGTGATCTACTCTTTATTCCATCAATGGGTACTCAAGCGCATTGTGACGTTACAGCTGGTTATGTCGTTTATCAAAATATATTACACCTCAATCGAAATGTCGTAAGTTAGACTTAAAGTGTTCATCACCTCGATTTGATTTAAGAAACGAATGTTTTTGTTTAAGACAACTGAAACGAAATTAAAACAAAATTGTACATTGTTTTGGAAGTGGGAGAGCCTCATCATCTAAAAAAACAAAACAGATGTATTATCCGTTATATTTTAGATGTGTGTGGCCAATGACGTGGTTTCCTTCTCCCTATGAGCTGATACGTCATTATGTGGATATGA
>JAQQZZ010154988.1:0-12357 GCA_030265115.1 Mopalia vespertina | reverse complement strand
ATGGATAAAAAATAAAAGTTCTGTTCCTTAGAATTTAAGTCTTGACCTGTTCATAGTTTCTAAAATAATTGCCGAGGATATTTCATTTTTTCCTCAGCAATTTTTTTGCCGAGGAAAATATTCTTAATTAGCAGGGTTGCATCCTAGTGTTTAAATATACAATTACATTTCAAATATTTTATCTGCAGGTAGCTAATCTGGCTGTGAGTTATGATGGTAGATATCTGTTCACTGTGGGAGGTGTGGATTCCTCATTACATATGTGGTACATTAATATCAAGTAAGTGCTCAATCCTTTGTTTATATATAGGAGTAAACAATCAAACCCTGTTTTCTTGACTTTCATTAAGGCCCCACATTGACAGACACTTGAGGCCCTTCCTGACAGAATTAATGTTCTAGTAACCATCTTCAGAGACAATGCTGTAGACAGTTTGGAGAAGTTTTCTACTCTCAGATCTAACGGGCAACACGAAAGCCGATTCCTTTCTGATGTCGTTGTATTTAATCTTGTTTTTGTCCTGTCCAGTATTTGTTGTCACTAGCATCCAGGTTGATTTCCTTTACCCATTGAACTGATATGTTGCCATATAAGTGAAATAAGCTGAAGTACGATGTTAAACCCTAATCAAACAAACATGACAATCAGATACAATACTGGTTTCTGGTCTGTATTTGCTGGTTTACTGCATTGCTGAAAGAATACATTGCAATTTGACATACCCGGAAATATTTTAAATCCGACTTTTAAATATTTTAAATCCGACTGTAAACTTAAATATTATTTGACCTATTTTGTTTCAACATATATAAAATTTTGCTGTGAAATGATTTGGTTTCATTGTTTATAGTGACTGATTGTCTTTTTGTTGTCAGTGCACTTGAAGCTCAGGCCAGTTTAGGTGGGGAACACTTAGTGCCCTTCTACGGGTTGTTGGACGGAGGGAGGGACGGGGAACTATTTGCTGAGCTTGAGGACTACTTTTACTACGCTCAGATCAGGAAGTAAGTTCATTTGAAACTGGCTGATGAGTTCAGGAAATTCAAATGTCAGATGATGAAATCAAGGGCAAGAACTTTACAGTCAAATGTCCAAAAACATGGATTTTGTTTGTTTAAGTTGAGTCTAGATAAACTGCTGGTTTTCATCTGAATAAGAAACGCTTCTCTTTACTGTTGTGAAGTTTCGTTAGGCTCAGTAATCAGCATTCACAGTTTCACTACTCTGCGACACTCATCATAACCATGCTGCTTGCCATATTGACTGTCAGCACCGTCCTCAGCCAAATTAAAAAATCTGAATGAATTCTATTTCCAGTGTGACATCACGTATCCCCAATCCATAACATTGATCTAGATCATTTACTGCTTTTAAAGTACATATTTGCACCTCCTGGTGTTAGATAGGTTAGGAGCAATTGTTTAATGATATTTTCTGTTTAAAGTTAGAATATTATGCATAATACATGTACATAATTATGGAAATGGAGCTCAGCTGAAACATGTTTATCTTTTGGCTGCTACATAAATAAGCAAAAGGGGACTAAAATTTGTCTGATTTCAAATGTGAATACATGGCATGGAAACATTTGGAGAGTCACAAAGAAACTTACTTTATAGGAAGTCATATATTTTAAATACACTTGAATGAAAATGTGCTTTTTTGTAGTGTAATACAGAACACAGAACGCTTCATTTTTATCCATGTTTAGACAATTTATTTTATCATCTGATCTCTAGAGTATAACAAAAATAGTGTCGAAATGTTGAGTTAAATTAAAATGTGTAAAATTGCACTTCTGCTTGTGGGTTACACATGATCAGTGGGACTACATGCTTTTAAATAAGAATTTCATTTCCTTTATTCCTGTATGTTATAATTTGCTGTTGGTTTTCAGTCAAGGCGTGAACACAATGGACACACGAGATGTGAACGTGAAGATTCCACTATCAGAAGTTCCCTTTGTTATGAGGGCAATGGGATTCTACCCATCTGAACAGGAGGTATGGCTCAGCTGAACAGCACTCGACATTTGTTTAACACATGTGGTGTATTCAGTACTCAAGGTTATTTCACTTATTTGATAAATGGTAATTCAGATGTCGGCAGACATTATCTGTCGCTACAAAATAATACATTATACAGTATTAAAGTATTAGTATTTTCGTTAGGCAATGAAGTATTGTTAAACAATACTTTACTACTGTATAATCTGTTATTTTGTTCTGTTAAACAGAGCAAATGCTCTGTAAACTCAGAACAAGTTAGTGACAGGTATAACCGGTCACATGACAGCACAGTACTTACAGAAAAAGGTTGGCTGTATTTAGTGTAACTAGTTGATTCTTTGTCCCTGATGCTGTCAGTGTCAGTACTGCTTGTATAGGATTCTTGGTTGCCATGGATACCTTTAGCATAGTCTAAGAGTAGTGCCCATGTATCTCCGACGAGCTCAATTTAATCTCACTATTTCAGAGAATTATTATGTGATTATTAGACTCCTGGTGATGGCACAATTAGCTATGACGAGTTGACATCAAAATGAAGCTTTCATTATTACAAAGCACCACTGTGAAGTCACAGGGCTATCCCGCTCTATGACGAAAATAACTGTCAGAATTGTGTCAGACACCAATGAAAGAAAGAGTTTGCTTACATCAAAAATGGATGTTGATTCCTAGGCTGTATTTGCTTATACTTTACTTTCAGGTTGATGATATGTTAAATGAGATGAAATTCAGCCGGTATGTTGAAACCGGTCAGTTTGTGGACGACATTGACCTCGGAGAATTCATCAAATGTAAGTATGACATTTTTATTAGACTCGTATCAATGCTACAGTGGGATACGTTGCAGAAGGTTGACAGCATGGACTCCTGTCAAAAAGAAACACCACTGTTATAAGAGAGGAATAATCCACAATGGATTACACAGCAACAAATCTTTTCAACCACTCGAACCAGGATGCTGGGCTTTCAATGTTCATGAGTGTGTTAGTTATTCAATACTTAAAGCTTACTTTTTCCTTGTTATTTGTAACCTTCACTCCTTTATAACAGATGTTTATTGTGAATCTATTGTTCAAGCATAATTTACACTGTTTGGTGTATATATACAACAATTTTAAACATTTGTCATCATTATTTATGCACAGTGTACATCAACCATCGACCAGCCTTTGGGTTGTCTACAGAGAAGCTGATCTGGGCGTTTGAAAAACTTGGTCTACCCTCAGAATATGGACCAGCTATAGACAGAGGTGACCTGCTGGATCTACTACAAACTAAAGGTACCTTGTGGAACTTATATCTTTTACTACTTCTTTGATTTCATGTTTCACCTTAGACATATTGGTTTGCACCTGTCTGTATGTCAAAGAATTTCGATAGCACGATATATTAAAACTTTTACAGGCACATACCTGAATTATATTTATGAGTTAATTTTATTTCATTATATTTCAAGTTCCAGTTTGTTTAATTCAGCTGGGTTTTTTAAGCTTTGATTTTTTAAAAAAATTATACATGGACATTAAGATTTCGAAGTGGTCGAACAGCAGGCCATGCAATAATAGTTTGATATAAAAAATAAACAAAGTTGAATACATGTATATAAATATGTGATAGAGTTGAACGGTTATTTTCTTGGCTTTTTAGGTGAACACATGACGGAGGTGGAATTAGCCGAGTATTTAACCACACTGATGGGGTTCAATGAGGAGGGAGGTAGCAGCGAACAACAAGCCTTTGATCCCACAGTCGCTGGTGACCTTCTTGATAATCATCTACCTCTTCAAGTTAATGCAGACATGTTTGCCAAGGAGATTTTAGGATTCTCCATGTATGAGGACAACCCCGCTGTGTCTTAGCAACAGATACAACCACAGAGTGGAGAGTAGACAATTGACTTTATAATCTACATGGAAAGTGTTTTATTGCAGTTTGCAGGGATTAATCATGCAATGGATTTTGTTTATGAATTAGTATGTTTTAACCATTAGAATTAAACTTTTTTTTGAAAATGACATGTTTTCAAAAATTACGTTTTATATTTTGTTACACATTTCAGAAATTTATCAAAATGGCTTGAAGGAATTTGTTAAAAGAAATTTTAAACAAACTTTCCATAATTAATCATTGAAATAAGATGCTTTTGTCACGGTTTCATTTTTAAACCTAACTAAGAATGATTTTTAAATGGAAAGCCAATGTCTGTGATACAAGATATGTTTTAGAGATGTTTGTATATAAGCTATTTATTTGTTTCTTATAAGATTGTATAAATATTGAATAACAAGAACTATGGTTTTGTTTTTGTCTTCATCGTCTTAAAAGTGAATTCAAACTCATGTGTGAAGTCTCTGTACTACCTAAAGAATAGAAATGTTTGGCCTTAAATTATCAACAAGTTAAATATTTAAAAAAACGATAATAAAAACTGTTATTTCTGGATAACCATTTCTAAATGATATGATAAACATTTTTTGATACATATTCCTGCATCGTCATCCGGTTGCAAATTGATTATGAACAGAATGTCAAGAACAAGTGTTAAAGTAGTTATATAAACAAGGCCAAATATCCTAATTCACTGTTTGGAGAATAAACATAGATTAGGAATAGAGAGATACACAGGAGGACAAGCTTCATCAATTTCCAACTGATGACAATACAGGTATATGCATGAAAACAAGTTTTTCACCACCAAACAAAGTGGTTATCCAGAAATTACCCAATTTGATAGCCCATTTCTAAATGTCATTCAAATCTTAGATCCCAAAATGTTCCATGGAAGATTGATTGAGGTTTCAAGTTGACATTCTAATTTGATATAAGCTAACATTTTCCAATTTCCAAACTCAAAATCCTCTGAGCTATTTCTAATTCAAATCTTCATTCAGACTCTGATTGGTTAACAAAGTGGTTTTTCAGACAGCCAATTAAAAGGCTTAGATACAACCTGAACAACTGCAGTCTGAGGCCGAGTTGTTTTGAAAGAAAAGAGTACCTTGTTTGTTTTGTCAAACTGGTCCTTGCCTGGCAAAAAATGAACAAAACTGTTTTATAAGCTTTGAGTTCAATCAAAGTGTTAAGAAAAAAAAAAAGATGAAAACTGATTGCATGACAGACAGAGGGGTAAACATAGTCTCAACTGGTGCCTAGTCATTCAATATAGGTCTGGAATATCCAGAGTTAAGTAATTTACCCAGAAGAATCTGATATTATTCTATTCTATTATTCAGTTTATTCTGACCAATATCACTGGAGTAGACTAATTTAGCTTGTTTGTTTGATTGGGGTTAAACGTCGTACTCAAGGGTATTTCAATTTCATGACGACTGATTGTTCACTTCGCAATGTTCCTTGTCTTATTACGATGAAAAAACCACCCCCGCGATTGCCGGAGCCACATCATGTGACTCACCCATATACCTGATGGTCACAGATGGACTTGATCTCGTGAACGTACATCAAAGTAGGATTAGTAAGCGCACTCGCTAACCCCTTAAGCCACGGCCGTGGTTCGACTAAATTAGCAGAAATGGGATAAGACTTGAGAGAACTATTTATTGTAATACACCTGCTGGACTCTTTTAATTATTTTCTCACACTATGCAATGTTTAAACTTTGGTGTGATTTTTGCGTAAGACATCGCTAAGTGGGTTAGAGAAAGGCTTCAAAATTATGTGATGGTATTTAATAGAGGATACAATTTAATAGAGCTTTGAGCAACCAGCCCAAGGAACGCCATCTCAACAAAACTGTGTGACAATATAAGGACTGTGATATTAAAGGTACTATTAAAAACCACTCCGAGTGGACTGTGAGAAATGCAATGACCAAATTACACAACAGGACAGACAATGTACATGTACACCATAAAACCTTTATTAATAAAATATATTATACAGAAGATATATAACACATACACCTGTTTAGTTATAAGTTATACCCATCTATTAGAAAATGGATTATCAATGAACACTCTCACATGTTATTCATTATCAGGAAAACATTGTCATGAAATGGTTCACACGAAGAATTCCTTCAGGAAGTTTCAGTCCAAAAAATTATTTCGTCATTTTTTTGCTGTAAATTATTCCATCTCTATAACCTTTCACAATTTTAATTCACTTTCACATTTTATCTCCAGCCTTTTTCTGGATTTTGTCTTTCCCTTATACAGTCGGTAAAAAGAGTATTTCAAAGGTCTTCCGTAGGCGCATTTATTTCCAACAAGTAAATCACAAAACTAAATTTTCACGAAGTTTCAGAACTTTTCAAACTAGAATATCCCGTTTGACTGAGATGTTTGACGAGATCGACCCAATCATGGCCCCTTGGTAGCTCTCCTTTGTCATCCAAGCGATTTACAATTTTTCGTTTCTGTGCTTTTGTTAACTGTTCTTTCTTTTCCTTTTTCTTTACAACGTCCTCTTCATTTGTTTCCTTTACAATAGTTTTTACTTCCACCTGAAAACCAGAATCAGAAATACATCACAAAACCATTGACACCTTCACGAAACCAAGCAACAAGAATGCATTGCCATAAATGGAACATGGCATTTATCAAGTCGTGTTGACATTTTGTTCATGTTGTTAATGTTTTGCCCTATTTTAAAACATTTCCAGTAACTGATTGATCTATTAGCTGACTGACAGGTTGATTCGTGTTTAAAATTATACTCAAGGATATTTCACTTCATATATGACGGAGATGAACTCCAACACAGGGACTGACAATCGTGAACACTGATGTTGAAAACTAACGGAACTCTTCTCGGATCAAACCTGCACATTGACACACATATTTTACTACTAAATTGCTGGCCCCAAAGAAACCACAAGAAATGATGGAATCCAGACACACCGTGATCGTGAAGAACTATGGACATCTGTTTAATGTGTAAACCAAACACTTCACAGGTTAAAGTTCAATGCCAACCATTATATATATGGACAATATTCAAAGGCAGAGAATCGAGTACAAAGCAGAAAACTTAACCAGAGTAAAAGTATAACTAGTCAAACATCACACAACATTTGGACTGATAAGCCTTATAATTCCTTTAAATCTCATTATTCTCTTCCGTTCCAAACCCATGGTGTAGGTATAAGGACTAACGTTTGTGTCATGTTGGGAACTAAAAGTCTGTTTGACTAGGGAAGACAACCCCGTAGTACACTGTACCACCATGCTTCTAATATTGATGAGGAAGTGAGACAGGAAATACAAACCAAAAAGTCAGTTTATTTGATTGTGGTTTTACAGGAGGGTTTTTTTTTCTCATATAACAGCGTGCTAGCTCAGTGGGTGCAGGAAGCCATTCTCAAGGTCAGTGGCAAGAAACACAACGACAAGATAATCACAAGATGCACAGGACACAGCTTAAAATCAGTTGCCTGTTGACTTCTTGCTCTGAGAGCAACAGGGCAAAGGACAGTTTTCTCCGACTATCTGCCCAACCAACTATAATAAAGAGGACACATCAGGCAATATCTATGCACACTAACCTGGGGTGTTTCCGGCTGGTTTTCCAATAAGCTCTCCCAATTTTCCTTGACCCATTCGAATAAAGTGTAAGTCATAGCACAGCCCAATAAATCAGACACCTGCAACAAAATGGTGGATGGATGATATATGACAACAGTGTCCTCCAACGGACAATAGCAGCACATAACCAAAAAATGTGGCGTGTTTTACTGTGTCAGACAAATAATGTTTTTATATTGTAATAAACTAAACTTTCAAGGTCTATCAAGAACTACTGATGAAAACACTTTTTTTCTTACTGTATAGATATTAACCTAAATCTTATTTGTCAGGCTATCCACCTCGATTAAAACAATCCCTTTCAAAACTGGTTCACTGTATAATATACAACAATATAATAGAAACTGTCCTTGATAAGAGTTTATCACAGAATAACCCACCTGTTGAGAAATTTCCTCCATAATTGTATCTTTCACTGTGGCTAACCTGTAAAATGAAAGTTAACAAGTTTGAAGTCTTTATTTAAATGTCCATGACCTTGATTTTCACACACTTGGTACAAATGTCACTTATAAAGAGCATGATTGAGGTCAAGGTCACCAAAGTTTGTTGTGTGAACACCTTTGTTTATTAACTTCAATGTCACACACCTTATCGATAAGATAATTTAAAAACCCATCCACAAACAATTTATGAGTGTTTCTTGTGGCCTTTTGGTTTGATCAGAGTTGAAGGTCATCTTTACCATTTGTTTTCTGGTGTATGGAATAAAGTGATGACTGAACCATGAATTGCTTCACTTTGTCTCCTATGGGCAACTCTTAAAATATTGTCAGGCTGTTAGTTTTTGTATCATCTGGAATTGCCTATGTAACCGTTATGACAAAAAAGAAGAAGAATAATATGCCTTGTTGGAAGACATCCAAGGCCACATCAATTGCAATGCCTTGTTATTTCTGCATTTACATGTAGCAACATATGTCTGTGATCATTCAGACGCTGACTCAAGGGTTTTTATTGTGTAGACATTGCAGAGATGAAACTACCAGCATGTGATTTCTGAATCCACCAATCTGACTTCTCTTGTGCACTCCAGGTCATTAGACCAATTGCCTTAGTACATCTGAACCTGGGTCAGTAAGTCCTGTTACATAAAGAATTACTTACAGATGTTTGTTATAGAAGAGCTCCAGGTTGATGTTGGGATTATCTTCTGGGTAGTTCTCACCCCAGGATATCTCTAATAAGAAGGATTTGTAACTTGCGTCCTCCCCATACTGCAAAAACAGATTGATGAAAAGCAGAAAATTAAGTTATTGTCTCACAGAAGGTGTAGTGTTGGGAGGGGGCTACCTGTTGCTCTAGTGCTCTCAGAGCTCTCATGAAGCTGATCTGTTTGTGATGTCTTTGTATTACCTCTGGTGATTGTCTGGTCTTTTTCCAGTCTTGTCTTTGTTTATTGCCAATGGTGTTGAGGTCATGTGAGTGAAAAAACCTTAAGTATGACTTTAAACCCCAATTTTGGTTAAACCAGTGGGGAAAACTCCAGTTTGCCAATGTTATAATTTTGCACAAAAAAAAAGTTAAAAACTGCAAAAATTAAACTTGATCTGTAAGTCATCATTAAAAACAAACTACCCTTTGTCTGAAGACAGAGATAACCCCTTCTCTACATAAAGAACAACTACAAGCTATGTGTTTCAAGAAATACTGACAGTTTCATTACTATAGCAATATTTTATATGGTATATATCCAGCAAATAAAACAGGATAATTCAACACCATGTTTGTAGCTTTTGGAAAATGAACACACCTTGTACTGGTAGGTTGTTGGATTGAGCTGCTTAAAATTTGCATCTCCTTCATAAATTGATGTTAGAACTTCAACTTCCTCCTGTAAACATTTATTCATAATTTTATAATAATTATATTTAATAGGCCTTGCATGCAATGACCTTTTCTTTTAAAAAGAATGTATAGTTGAAAAAAGGCAATTAAATTTAGAAGTACTGTAAATATTTTTGGAGAATCAAAAAATCTTCATGTCATGATGATGTGAATGTCAGCCATTTAAACAAAAGGGAAAACTGAAGCCAGCTTATGGAGCTAAGAAAAATTATGAAATTCACATGACTCATCTAGACTAGACATCTTTATCATGTCATATGTGCCATCAAAGGTCACAACCTCTCTGTGAGCAGTAGGACGTTTAATGGCTGGTGTATACCACCAATCAAATTAAGCCAGTGAAAAAGTTAATAAAATAGATAACCAGTGTCAGACGTCTCTATATTTTTATAACAGAAACATTGTGTTCTGATGATCATACAACTCACAGTCTGTAATACACAGATTCATAAATATAGATTGATTGATAGATTGATTGGTAATTCACGCCGTGCTTAAGGGTATTTCACTTATGTGACGGCAACATATTGTAACAATAATTGACACTAGCACAACCTAGATGTGACGCTTTTCCATAATGTTGGAAAGTTAATTTTCCTCCAGTGCTAAGTAAAGACAGTATTGCTATTGATAGCGCAAGCTCACCCACCCATTCAAAATATCCACCCTGAAATGGCCATGTTTTGGATAAATGCGCAACATACCTCTTGCTGTTCTTGGCAGCTCATCTTGAGCTGATGAATGCTGCAGACTTATCTTCCCTCGATGTTAACATTAACTTATTACAGGCGTTTTCATCTTGTGTTTTCTTATAGTACAGGATTTCACAAATACACTTTCTTTACAGGGAACACTGCACTAGATCACAGTAGACACAAACAACACCTGAAAGTTTAAAACATCCAACATGTCAAGATCACAATACGGACTTTATCCCCCCAGGGGGTTTAAAATGTGAAGTGTTTCTGTTAATTTAAAACATAATGCTCCTATACTGCTACATGTAAGTTCAGGTAACAGGACTAGTGGACTACACTCAGAACATAGTCTCCCTACTCTTAGTCAACAGGTCTTCTGATCAGATCTGGAGTGTATGGTAGATGTAGAGTCATCCTAACCTTTAGAATTAACCCAACACTACCTGAAATCAGGTGCATATTTCTGCAATTGATCTTCCAATATATATAAAAAAAATAACCTGACCTTGATTTAAACCCTCTTCTTACTTCCTTGAACACTCACGTCAAAATTCATGTAAAATCAATAATTTGTCAGCAGTACCCCCCCTTGCTTTTGATCGCTTAGCTCGAGATCTGGCGTGACATGTTTGCTTTACTCTAGTACCCTGCCCCTAAGCTCCATTGGTTATTAAAAATAATGAGTGTACAAAGGCATGGCTTTAGGGGCAGTGTACAGGATAACATTGGCTTATCACGTGATTCCCCAACACTGATGATGTCTCGAAATCCACATGGCCCGGCATGAAATGCTTGCAATAAAATTTGATTTGTACGGGAGGTTTCATGTTTTATGTATTGAACACGCTTATGAGCGAAGAATGTTTTAAAGGGAGGTTATAGGCCATACAGATTCAAATTATTTTGCGCTTGAGAGGCTGTCATTATTTCAAAAGTTTGTGTACGACACAAGGTCATACCTCTATTGACTGTACAGTACATACATTTCAAAGAGGTACATATTCGCATCTAGAATGTATGGAGGCCGTGTGAGGAAGGTCGACAAAATTAAATTTAAGATCTAATTAGTTCTGCAGGAGTAATATTTTCATTTTCAATTTCAAGAAGTTATAAAATACACAAAAAAAGTATTTCATTTTGGAATCAACGTCAGAAACTGTACACGACTGACAGACCAAAAGATTCAATTTACAGCTCCTTATCTTTAGCAATCGTTTATCACCTGTTTATGAATGTTATAAATGACGGACTAATTCTACCATAAGACAATATATGACTTGTGATCTGGATTAACCCCGTTTCGATTTTCAACTCCAAACATAATTCGCATACAGGAGGCGTAGAAAAGAGCCAAAGACAGAAGGGATACGTCGTAAAATGTGAATGAAGCTCTTTCTAAAAATTTACGAGTAGTTCTCTGATCATAAAAAGGCGATGCTTAAACACCTCACATGTGACAAAAGCGAATCATTTATGCAGCTGATATGTAGAATCTTATTTCAGCCTAGAGTAACATTCGATTGCCCAGATATGCCACTAATAATAAACTTACATTAACTATTCTAGTCCCTTATGTGTACAAACAAGAAGCACGTTGCTGAAGTTTGACAATCGAATTTATTACCTCCGTACACTGAAGAGTTCCAAATGACAAGTTCAATCTCTGCGAAAACTATATTTAGGAAATAATGTTCATTAACCGTAGCGTATTGTCAATTTGAGGTGGAAGAGTTTATCTTTTTGGTCGAGGGCGTGACATAGATGGTTACAAAATGGGTGACGAGATCAACCCACACCGGTACAGGTCGGATATAGATTCTGTATTCTATTAGTACGCAAACTGAAGGAGCCGGATACAAAACAAGTAACAACAAAATATTTAAAATGTAGCACAACAAATGAAACAATATGCATTTAAGACACAACAACATTCAATAATTATAACAGTAGTCAACAGTAGGCCCTATAATTCAAATGTTGCCGTTATACATGTATTGTTATTTATGGATAGCAACTTTTTTTTTAACACAAGAAAACCCTTATTATATATACTAATACATATGACCTTAGTTACGTATTCTATACCACTTCGGTCCGTGTAACGCTTAACAGTTAAATTTTCGTTTTGTGTTTCTTGTGTCCATAAAACGAAAAACACAAATTGAACGTTCAATTTTTTATTTTTGTTTCTCCAAATTCAATTTGCAAAATTAAAAATTGAAAATTGGTCGCTCAATTCGTGCCTTTCATTTTTC
>JAQQZZ010154977.1:0-12357 GCA_030265115.1 Mopalia vespertina | reverse complement strand
ATCAGATACAAACGACATGGCGTAAAACCGTGGATGGGACACAATCAGTTACAAACAACATGGCGTAAAACCGTGGATGGGACATAATCAGATACAAATGACATGGCGTAAAACCGTGGATGGGACATAATCAGATACAAACGACATGGCGTAAAACCGTGGATGGGACACAATCAGTTACAAACAACATGGCGTAAAACCGTGGACAGGACATAATCAGATACAAATGACATGGCGTAAAACCGTGGATGGGACATAATCAGATACAAAAAACATGGCCTAAATCATATGACATTATACAAAGACAAATCAAACAGCTCAGCTCAATCACAGTGTTTGTCTAAACCTCTAAGAGAACCAGGACAACAGGTAGTCCCCCCCCCCCCCTTAATTAACGTCAGTGATGGATTGTTAATGTAAATTTCAATTGATGAATTAACTAACCCATATGACAAAATAAACAAGCATATTTATTATATTCAGCAGCTTGTAAATAAAAACAATTTGCTCCGAAGAAAAAGTTAAGACGAAAACTGGTAAACAATGAAATGGATACAGGTCAATCTCTGACATGTAGGTCACAGAGGTCAATCTTGCAAAAGTGAATTAAATGTGATGGGACATTCTTGGACCATGAGGAGATCAGCCGAGGTAAACATCACTGAGGTATACGTCAAACATAAACAAAACAATTCCTCCTAATAGTGCTCTGTGACTAGATAAGTAAAGAGAAATACCTTGCTGGTGATCGGTTGGTGAGTCTTCCCCCTACCCTGGCAATCATACTGCTCCACCGCTTAGAGTCAAACCAGTTGAGGAATGGCAGGGACTTATAGAGCTCCGTCTCATTAAACATTTGAGGTGGGCTCAGTGTGAAATTATTAAAGGCCGACTGGAACTCTGTCACATGTTGGAAGAACAGCTCAACACTGAAGGAATCATTGTTTAAAGATGAAGGCTGACCAGGTGGCATAAACTGAAATGGTCAGAACATCTATGAATGTATTTGTTTGTAGTTTTGGGGTTAAAGGCTGTACCATTCATCAATATAGAAAGTACGTGACACATGAATCCATACAGTGACACTCATATGTGAAACCTTACATAATACATAACTAACCGTTGTATTTCCTACAACGCTGCCAAAAAAAGCCAACATCAAGGGATCACGACTGTTATGTGGAGTTGATTATTGCTCTTAGAATACTAGGGAGATGTACCTGCATTTTAACCTTGTTTAAATACATCAATTGTACACTTCAAACTTAAAACAAACAACAATGGCTTAAGGCACATGATTGAAATGCAATCTTTTAAAAGTTTGAGAAAGTTATTTTTTTTAGAGTAGTGACCAAACCATGTAAGGTATCACAAACATTTGACATGTGTCTTATGTCATTCACTTATGACAAATAAAAATTTGTGATTCTTGTTCTATAGTTGTTACGAAACTCAAAGTACAAAAATGTTCTGTTTTCACCGACTAGCTAGTCACATGAGAAAAAGCAATGTGATAGACTCAATTGGGTATTGAGAATAGTCCTCTTTGTGTAGGCCTACTTTTAATACCCCAAGGCAACTGTGCATGGCCTTGGGACAGTTGTTCGTAAGCAATATTTAATTCAATCCATTATTAAGATATGACACACAATGTTGAAGGCCTATCTCTAATCTGCTATTAAACATTCAATCTGGTGTTAACCAACAATCACCTTTCAAGCAACTGGCCCCAGAACTTTAAATAAGGTTAACATTTGCTCTTCTCTTTGTCTTAATATTTAGTTTGGAATAATATTTATATTGATCATAATTTTACTATAGGTAATATTTCTTTATAGGTTTGAGGTTATAATCTCCAGATTTCTTGTCTATGCCTAGAACATTTTGTTTTATAAAAGGATTAAAACATGTAGTTTATGGACTCATCAATTATGATTTATCCAATACACAATTAAACTGATTTGTAAAAGTCATTTATAGCTTGAAAAACATCACATTTCTTAAAAACACATGAAAATTTAAGTTTTTTTTTTAAATTTGGCTACTCTTACCAACTGATTGATAAAGTTGAATCCACTATTAGACGTATTAGAAAGTTCATTAGCTAACTCCATTGGGTCCAGTTGACAAATGATGTTTTGAACCTGGGCCAAATTGACAGGGGATCCGACTGGCTCCTCAAAATAGTCCCTCAAATCAGAGGCATTACAGAATCTCTCAAAAGCTTTGTGAGGCTCCACAGTGAACAGACTGGTGAAGGCATTACTCTGTAACAGAGAGAAAACAAACACACAGCTTATTATAGTTTTAATACTATGAATAGATTGTTTGGAAGGACGTGCAGATGATGGTAGGTCTGAATATTGGAAGTGAAGCTGTAGATCTGATAATACATATTGGAAGTAAAGTTGTAGGTCTGAACATGAATTGTGAAACTGAGGATGTAGGTCTGAACATGAATTGTGAAACTGAGGATGTAGGTCTGAACATGAATTGTGAAACTGAGGTTGTAGGTCTGATCATGAATATTGGATGTTTGTTTGATTGGGATTTAACATCATACTCAGGGGTATTCACATATATGACAATGGATTGTCCACTTACATCCTTTCTTCCTTATTACGTTGGAAAACCAGGAGGAAACCACTTTAAAACCACTCCAGGGGTTTATGAATATTGCTTGTGAGGTTACAGATTTAAATATTGGTAGCTTAAGTTACAGTTTGGTGGTCAGAAGACATATATTGGTGGTTTACATTTACTTCTTGGTTTCATATGTGATTTCTAAAAACAAATTCTGACCTTTGTGAAAAAAATGAACTTTAGATGAAGCTGATTGTTCAGATAGACACCTGGGTCTCCCATCAGCTGACCAGTAGTACATTACTCTAAAAGCTCAGACTTACCTTGGTTGAGGACAGACACATGGGTCTGCCATCAGCTGACCAGTAGTACATTACTCTTAAAGCTCAGACTTACCTTGGTTGAGTTCATTAACGTTTCAATGAGGATTTCCACTAACTCAGGGGCTTCGTCAAATAACCTCAACAAATTTTGAAAGTTATGGGCATCTTTGTACATCTCAAATGGGTCGATTACCTTCCCTTCTGCAAAATACAACAAACAGGATGCCAACTTGGTTAAAATAGCCATCATATTTAGGCTAATGAATTGTTACAAAAACCACATTGTGCCTAAAAATGCCACATTATTTCTTGTTAATCAATTATATTTCCTGCGTTTGGGATGTATTCTGGAACATGTTCTACCTCTCATTTAGTTAGTTTGTTTGTTTCATTAGGGTTTAACGTCGTACTCAAGGGTATTTCACTTATATGATGGCAGATAGTCGACTTTACACTGTCCCTTGCCTCATTATGGTGGAAAACTGGGAGGAAGCCTCGTAAAAAAAAAACCTGTGATTGCCGGAGCCATGTCGTGTGACTCACTCATATACCTGAGGGTCGACAGACGGACTCGATCCTGTGAACAGTAAATTGGAGTAGGATTAGTAAGCGCACATGCTACCACTAAACCACGGCCACAGGCTCTCTGATTTAGAGCTATTGATATATATATAATATTGTATGTACACAACTAGCTATTCAGACAAAAGTTAAAAACATTAAACATAAAATTTGATTGTTTTGTTTGTTTGATGCAGATTTAACGTCATACTCAAGGGTATTTCACTTATATGACAACAGATTGTCCACTTCACACCCTTCCATGCATAATTACGGTGGAAAACCAAGAGGAAACCTCATAAAAACCACCCCGGCGAATTCCGGAGCCACATCGTGTGACTCCCTCATAGCCAGAGGGCATGTTGATATATTGAAATGCTGCCATGTTGGATATTGTTAAGTATCCTATACCATTAGCTAACCTCCGCCCATCACCCTACCTTTTGCCTGTTTTGTAGATCAATTAAAGATAAATTGTTTTGAGGCACTTAAGTTATCAGCATACAAAAAACATTTTGCATTACGACTTTATTTAGTAAAAAATAAAATGTATTCTAATGAAAAGCATATTGGAGGAGATTGAGCCGTTTGACAAGCACAGGTCAGCCACCACAAAACACCTACGTTAGTTGATCAGTTTGACAAGCACAGGTCAGCCACCACAAAACACCTATGTTAGTTGATCAGTTTGACAAGCACAGGTCAGAAACCACAAAACACCTATGTTAGTTGATCAGTTTGACAAGCACAGGTCAGAAACCACAAAACACCTATGTAAGTTAATCTGTTTTACAAGCACAGGTCAGAAACCACAAAACACCTATGTAAGTTGATCAGTTTGACAAGCACAGGTCAGAAACCACAAAACACCTAAGTAAGTTGATCAGTTTGACAAGCACAGGTCAGAAACCACAAAACACCTATGTAAGTTGATCAGTTTGACGAGCACAGGTCAGAAACCACAAAACACCTATGTATGTTGATCAGTTTGAAAAGCACAGGTCAGCAACCACGATTTACGTTTCCAGATCACTTATGATCATAGAAAAACACTGAACTTCATACCTTACCTTGTAATTTGTTGATGTTATCTACAGCATACCTTATAGTTTTGTCTAATTACCACATATACAACCGTAACTTACCTTGCAATTTGTTGAAGTAGTCTGTCATATAGGTTAAGGTTCCATCTATACCCATCAGTGCAGTAATGGTGGTATCTCTTGAGTTAGGGTTCTTCAATAGCTCAGCAAATATCCCTTTCATGGATTGTAAAAGGTCCAGAAAACTGAAAGGATTAATATATAAGAAAATGAAATAAATAGGTATTTATGTTTGTTTATTTCATTGGGATTTACTGCCACACTTAATAGTCACTAGCATCAAACAAAGACAGCGCAAATACAGGACAATCTCTGGACGCAAACCTGACAAGCTCAGAACAGCAGAATGGTATTTGAAATGTAACATCAAATATCATGATGTTGTTTACCACCTGATGACAAATGGCAAAACCTCTGCTTGAAATGAGATGCATTCTCATAATTTAAAAGATATGATGGCAAACAATTTGAAGTGTAATAACAAAATGTACTAACGAAAGTGTTAATTAATGTCAGACAAATTTATCTTTTACGAGTGTATGAAATCTTAAGTATATTGTGTGAACCCCACTCATACATTGTACAGGGCAACGTGAATCTCCTTCAGTCTACATAGCATTTATCAACGAGGAGATAACAAATATTACAATACATATGGAAAACTCATACACAGATACTCCACTTCATTATTATCATTATTCATTATTGGTTGATTAGGGTTCTATGACATACTTAATGTTATTTCACTTAAATGATATCATGCCAGTCCACTGGGTAAAGCAAACCAAAGTCCCTGGCAGCAAACAATTGTTTGGGGTTTATCGCTATACGATTATGGCTGAATGCGAGCTCAATATGTGGAGAAAACCACCCCCCAATGCCACTGGCAACAAACAATTGTTTGGGGTTTACTGCTATACGATTATAGCTGAATGCGAGCTCAATATGTGGAGAAAACCACCCCCCAATGCCACTGGCAACAAACAAAGACAACACAGACGATCACAGGATGTAATACAACGCTTCACAAATGAATGAAATGAATGACTGATGATCTGTACATACCTGGCTGGATTAGCCATTAGTTTAGCAGAAAGCTTGTCATAGACCGGTTGCCAGGTGTCCGGCAAAAACATTTTGTAGAATGGAATAAAATCTGATATGTTAAGAGCGAACATACTGGCATCCGGGGGATTCATGGTTAAGTTCAGAAGATTTTCCTCGAGTGAGACAATGCTGTTCACAAAGTGGGTAAAATCCACAGGGCTGGTTGTGTTAGACATGTTGAACTGAAATGGTACAAATGGTCCAAGTAGTATCATGTAAAGATTTGTTAAACTCAAATATCCTTTAATGAAAGAAAATATATAAATCAAAAGAAAGTTAACACAGTTTTTGTCTACAACATAAGGAAATTGTTTTCTTTGATATAATCAATCTTATTGTTCTATCACATTCAACAAATGAAATTATTTCTAAGACAATTCATGTTACACAAATGTTACAAAGATATCTTCTATAATAGATTTTTGTAATCCCTTTATATCAAATTTTAAATTCACGAAAGATGCAGAAGTGGAATAAAAATCAAACACAAAACTTCAGTTTAACATACATTCATGCCGGTTAGTTAAAGTGTTTTACACCACAGAGAGGTCTATAATATAACTTTAGTACTGACCATGTTCTTGATACCAATCTGCTGTTGGAAAACCATAAGTAACTTGTGCTCGAGAGACTTGCTGAAGTCAACAGAACATATGAGTGACTGGACTTGTGTAATGTTCACACTAGAATTAGCCGCCTTAACAAACAGGAAACTGGTCTCCCTCTCCGTCAGGTTACAGAAGGTCTCCAGGGTGGAATTAGGGTTGGCAATCAATCCCAACAGGTACGTGCTCTACAAATTTCAAACAGTTCTTAGTTACATGTAATTTTAACATTCAAGTACAATCCCCAGATTTATTTTGCATGACAACAAATTCAGAATTAAACTCCCTGCCTGCTTTGCACAACACATATTTTAACACGTTTTTTTCTGGAGAACAAATTATTATCACACCAGTGTAAAATTTCTGCAATTTCATGTACAAGGCATATAATTATTTTATAGGATAAGTTATAGTGAAGTTTTCATCCTGAGTTGATAAATAAACTGACCTTTACCGGGTCCATTAGAGTTTCCAGAAACACATCAACAATTCCAGGAGCTTGATGAGAGAGTCTTTCTAAAATCTGTATTTCAGGTAGTTTCTGAAACTCTGCCCACAGGTTAGGCAGCTTCCCCACTGGTATTAAACATGATCAATTATTATACATAAGCTACAAGATACTATATCAAAAATTCGTTTTTTCTTGTTTTTCTAAACAGGCATACATGTACACCTATAATATGACAGTTCTTACTCTAGAATTAGTATACGTTGGGTTCCTGAAACTAACTTTAAAATCTTGCATTTTGATGATATCTTTTTTTTTTTTTTTTTTTTTTAAAAAATGCAGATTATATAATTACAGGAAGTAAAAAATTGGATATAGTCACAGCTTTTTGTCTGTTTAAAACGTAGAATAAATATAATACAGCTTTAACCTTTAGTCTTGAGGCCTTAAGTATAGCCCTAATAGCACTTATTTATTTGAAGATGTTGAAGATGGGCATGATGTGGCGCTTTATATTAGGAGAGGGAAGGTTTAAGGAGAGAGGGAAGGTTTAAGGAGAGAAGGAAGGTTTAAGGAGAGATGGAAGGTTTAAGGAGAGAGGGAAGGTTTAAGGAGAGAGAGAAGGTTTAAGGAGAAAGCGAAGGTTTAAGGAGAGAGGGAAGGTTTAAGGAGAGAGGGAAGGTTTAAGGAGAAAGGGAAGGTTTAAGGAGAGAGGGAAGGTTTAATGAGAGAGGGAAGGTTTAAGGAGAGAGGGAAGGTTTAAGGAGAAAGGGAAGGTTTAAGGAGAAAGGGAAGGTTTAAGGAGAAAGGGAAGGTTTAAGGAGAGAGGGAATGTTTAAGGAGAGAGAGACGGTTTAAGGAGAGAGGGAAGGTTTAAGGAGAGATGGAAGGTTTGAGGAGAGAGGGAAGGTTTCAGGAGAAAGGGAAGGTGTAAGGAGAGAGGGAAGGTTTAAGGAGAGAGGGAAGGTTTAAGGAGAGAGAGAAGGTTTGGGAAGGTTTAAGGAGAGAGGGAAGGTTTAAGGCGAGAGGGAAGGTTCAAGGGGAGAGAGAGAAGGTTTGTTTGTTTTATTAGGGTTTAACATCGTATTCAAGGGTATTTCACTTACATGATGACAGGTTGTTCATTTCACACTGTTCCTTAATAATGATGGAAAACTGGGAGGAAAGCTTGTAAAAACCACCCCGTGATTGCAGAAGCCACATCATGTGACTCACTCATATACCTGATGGTCGACAGGCGGACTCGATCCCGTAACCGGTACATCGAAGTAGGATAAGTAAGCTAACCACTAAGCCATGGCAGTGGGCCAGGTCTAATAAGAGAGGGAAAGGGAAGGTCTAAGGAGAGAGAGAAAGTCTAAGGAGAGAACGAAAGTTAATAGAGGAAGGTTCAAGAAGAGGGGGAAGGAAGGTTTAGGGAGAGGAGGAGGAAGGTTTAAGGAGAGGACATAAGGGGAGAGTGAAGGTTAATAGGGGAAGGTTCAAGGAGAGGGGGAGGTTCAGGGAGAGGGGAAGGGAGGTTCAGGGAGAGGAGGAGGAGGAAGGTTTAAGGAGAGGAGGAAGGTTTAGGGAGAAGTTATAAGGAGAGAGTGAAGGTTAATAGGGGATCGGAGAGGGGGAGGAAGGTTTAGGGAGATGAGGAAGGTTTAAGCGGGAGAAGGTTTAAGCTGTGGGGAAGGGTTAGGGAGGATAAATTTAAGGAGAAGGGGAAGGTATAATGAAGAGGAGGAAGGAAAGAAACAGAATATTAAAGGAAAGAGAGAAGGTTTACGGAGAGAGAGAAGGTTTACGGAGAGAGAGAAGGTTCAGGAAGACGGAAGGTTCTGGGAGTAAGACAGATGGTTTGAGAAGAGAGTGGCTAGGGATGGTTGTTCCATACCTTGGATCATCGCGACAAAGTTACTAAGGTACTTAATGACTTCATCAAGACTGGTCAGCATCAATGGGTTGATATCCTTTCCAAGCGGTCCTTGTAACAGCTCTAATAAGCCGGTGCGCATAGATGTTGTCAACTTTAATAAACTGTAACACAAGACCAAAAGCTGAGTATATGACGAAATGTTAAAGTGATTATGGCACAGTATGGTCTACTTGTACCCAACTATACGGACAAGTGACTTTATAACAATATTTTACATTTCTGGGTAATTTATCAATTTCTCAATGTAATTTAGTGACTATGTGTCACAGCTTCCTGTTGAGAAAGATTCATGGCCCTTTATAGAACGATAATTTGTGATTGTTCTGCTGCACATGAGCCTCTGTAGCTCAGTTAATTAAAGCACAGGTCCTGCAAGCCATAGACCCGAGTTAGAATCCAGGTTAAGGCCAGAAATTTTCGTTCTATATATTAAAAATGTGATTAATTGATTGATTGGTGTTTAGCACTGTGCTTTAGTATTTCACTAATATCATGGAGGTGAAATAACAGACACTATTCCAACAATTATTGCCACTACCACAACCCTAAAATGTGTAGTGCTTTGATAACGTTGGTAAGCTCATCTTCCTCCAGTGGTAAGTAAAGACAGTACTGTAAATCACCTATAATTTCGACCATAATATGACTCCTTAAAAAGTTATTTTAAGGACCTAGGTATGGTTCCTGGGAAACAAATTTATGTTTTCTGACAAATACTGATGTTTTCTAACTGAAAAATGTTTAATCTGCCTTCCAGAAACCATTTCTAAGTCCTTAAAATAACTTTTAAAGTAACCATATTATGGACGAAATTTTAGGTGATTTAGGGTATTGCTACCCTTCTACACTAAAATAAAGGATAAGACTTTTGGACATACCTTTCAGCTGAATTCAAATCGTATTCACTAGCAAGCTTTGGCCACCATTTGTTCCACTCTTCGGGGTCAAAGAGAGTGGACTGGGGGAGAGTGATTGGGCGCTGAAAAGCTTCAGGAAGTTTCATACACAGCTCCACAACATTTGACAACACCTCTGACAATGACACATTGAACACCATTCTTGCTATACTCGTTGATGATGTAAAATTATCCTAAAACAAAGAAGAACAATTTGAAGAAATCAAGATAACAAAATAATTGCAAACTAAAACAAAGATTGTGTTTCAATGTGTTTTCTGTCCATTTTCATGTTAATAGGAAAGAACTTTCAATTAACGAGACAAACTATATTAGAAAATACCAAAGGCCATACAGACAGAATGAAAACGTATATAGCATATTTACGGTACTTACTGTTTCAACAAAATCAACGATTTCAACATGAGTAGAAATTTGCGGGTAATCTATCAACTGTTGTAGCTGTTTAAGTAAGGTCATCGGCTCGATACCACAGATTTCCTGTTTTATTTTATCTGGACTTAGGCCCTCTGAATTAGGTAACCCAGGGAAGAGCTCCGTTAAATTCATAGCACAGAATTTTGTAAAATTTCCATCAATTCTTTCCACTATTTTCTGTAGAGAGAACACAAGGAAAGAGTACAGGCACAAACTAACTATGAAGTTATTACATCAATATAACAAATCCATTTGTAATAGCTTACCAAATCTAATCAATATCTAGCAGAACATAGGCTAATTACAATATTTATATTTTTTCACTTTGCTATTGGTTAAGTTTTACCAATCGTTTATATTATTTGAGAAATCATAGGATTAATTGAATAATCCTATATAAAATTGAATTAGGAATGTCTATAAAGTGATATTTGACACACTATTGAACGGTGTTTATTTTTGTTCTGTAGAAAGTAATCAGGAAAGCTTACATATATTGATCCCAGGACATTAGGTTGGAGAATTGAGATCAATAAATAAGGGGCTTCATTGGCTATTCGGAAAACTTTCTCCACTTCTGGGGTTTGTGACAGCAGGGAATACAGATCCACACTGGAGTTTGCTAAAAAAAAAAGGAGAATAAGTTCAGACATTGGCATGGAATAGCTAAGTATGTAAATAAACATTGAAGAAATTGAGAACTGAGAAATGTAGAATATGCATATGAATTTAAACGTTTTACATTATTCTCTATTCAACTTCATGAGAATTAGGTTCACATCAGAAAAACACAACTCTAACTTCAACTAAATCATTTAGTATTTCACACTTATTGAATGATTACCTTAAGGGCACCTCACAATTATTTTGAAAACATCCCTTCCCACTCATTTACATGAACACAGTAATGTGTAACCAAATGAGAACTAGAACTATTTCCATTCACTGTTTTATTCAAATTTGTAGCAAACAAGAAACCCAAATACGTCTTACTTTTTACTCCATTATAGACCCGCAACTGAAGAAACTTTAATTGTTTAGTTCATGCAAATGAGAATCTTTGGTTAGATATTTTTATTTATTTCTTATTTAATTACCTTTGTTGAGGTCTAAAATCGTCAGCATTGGTCCCACTACTTGTTGGATGGCAGCTAATGAGATATTGAAATCTTCTAGCTGGTACAGTGGTTTGAATTGGCTTTCTAAGGAAGGGCTCAATCTTTTAATGAGCTCAGATACACTGAAATGGGAGTGAAAGCGCATGATTGAGACAGATAATCAATTCATATTGTAAACACTCAGTTTCTTTTGCTGTTAGTCATGATTTAGCCCTTGTAACGTTTTTACCTGCACAAACATTAGTCAGGTAATATCAAGAGCCTAAAACCAGATGCAGCTATGTCATTAACTAAATTTGAACACGGTTGGCCAACATGAACCATTACAAGAAAACTTAGGAAAAATGATTGTACTGTATTTGGGCAGAACAACGAACCTAAATTCTCTAGGTTTGGGATTGATGGACAGATGGTATTTTATGCCATGCTTAATTAATGGGATTTCACTTATATGACGGCGGTGTATTCCTACAAACACCAGCACAACCATAAAATGTGAGGTGATTTGATACTGTTGGAAAGTTAATCTTCCTCCAGTGCTAGGTAAAGACAGAATTGTTACTCTTCAAACAAACTGTCCTTAGCCAAGGGCACCAGGTAGTGGGGGACTTCTAAGAAATCTTTTCAAACTGAAAAAAAACACGTCAAAATGATTTATCAAGCCAGTCAGGAGCCATAGCTATGTTGTTAAACCTACCCCATCAACTGAATACGCTGTGAACTGTTCATGAACTCTTGTCCAAATGATGACCACAGGGTACTCCAGGTCTGTGGTTTACTCCATTCCTGTCCTTCCCCAAACACGACATGTGGAGGAGATTTGGTCAGATTAGTTATTAAACCCATAAACATCTCGTAGTTCTTTGCCATGGAGAAGTAGGAGACATGGAGATCTTCCACAGGAGCTCCGGGTTGTAGGGCCACAGTTAACTGGAATAACAGGCAACCAAATCATGAAAAATATCTTACCACTAACAGTTATCAGCAACATTTTAACAAGATTTATTATAAATGTAAACTGCGTCGGAATAAGTGTTATATAATGATATATGACGTTTAATAATTAAAGATTGCTTGATTGATAAATTTATTTTTCTCGCCATTCACAAGGATAATTTCACTTATATGACAACAGTGTATCCAACAGACATTACTTAACTAACACATCCATATAATAAGAAGTGTTTAGCTCATTACTAAACTAACACATCCATATAATGAGAAGTGTTTAGCTCATTACTAAACTAACACATC
>JAQQZZ010154966.1:0-12357 GCA_030265115.1 Mopalia vespertina | reverse complement strand
ATTGGTTCATTTTCAACGCCAAAGTCATTGCAAAACATGAGTTTACATCAGTATCGTTCTTTTACACCGTCCGCACCTCGTTACCGTCATGCATAGAATTAATTCATCCCATCAACACTTTTTAAAACCGCTGACCCAAGACACCCATTATGATGGTAGTATATAAGACTTGCATCATTTTTTCTCTGCTTGACTTCAACCCGAAAGCCAGGAACTATGTTTTTTAAATTCTTATTTTCTTGGATTTATCAAGCTTATGATTCGGCAACTGTTGGAGTATTTCATTTCCACACTTGATTGTGAATTAAACTCTGGCGAATGTATGGTATAAACTTCTTTTAATGAAAATCCCGAAAAACAGGGGATAATCATCGAAAAGATGGCTCGTGATACCTTAGAGCTGGAATCTCCTCATGAAATCTCGAGGTTGGTCCGCGAGTAACGTTTAGAATGGTTGATATATCTATGGATATTTATCAAAATCTGACATTGTGTTCACCAGAAACCTGAACGCCAGCGTATTCCCATACACTTAAATACAACCGATGAATTTCATATGACTACAGAATACTCCAATTTACTTTAGGGTTACATTATGTCTTAAAGCACATACCTGTAGATTGCTATTGTGAATTCTCTACATAACCTGGACTATGTTATTGATCAGTTGATATTAAAAAAGCGAGGAATTAGAAGCACATTGTTTTACAAATAATCTTACATGCTATAACGCTATTAATCTGTGTTTAAATATTATTGATTCTAGATTTATCACCAGCTATCAGGTTTGGTTTATTCATTCATAATTTTGAAGTTTTATTTCAAACAAATCAGCACACATGGTTAATATAAAACTATTTCGTAGAATACAGGTGATAAACGACTAAATGTCCAGTTCTAGAGCCATTTCAGTTCTCTATGTCGCTTAACAGTCATGTGGCGAGTTGCGAATATTGAAGTCTCATGTTAGTGTTTCCCCTCTGTTTGGTGTATCTCATAAACACAATTAAAGAAAGTTATGTAAAAGCGTGACACAAACTGAGACAATTATTGAAATAAAATAACCGCGATCGTCTATCAATAGCTCTGGTTTGTTGTCATAACGCCGTATAGCAGAGGTCTCGTCGTCAAGCGGGTGAGTACGAGCTTTCCATCCCTATAGACTATCCCTGTAAACGAATGGTTGTTAAGTACCTGATGGAGTAATTCAATGTAACGTATCGCCTGCTCCATGTCTTATTGTCGTTTATATGTCAGGTATCAACTGACTTATAAACGACAACAAGAAAATGTGGAAGGTGATACGTTATTAAGAACTATTGAAGTAGGTACTGAACAGCGTGTTCTATATCCCAGGATGAAAACCTAACGCCCTTCTCTACCCGACCGTAGAACTACTGCCACTTTCACAAAATGTAGTACGATAAAATAATAAAAATTTCATGTTCTTTTTGGCCCGTAGTCACTAAGCCGGCTACATACCTGTCATATAGTGATATGGTTCTGGTCCCTAATAATTATCCTCAGACCTATGCTCAGGTGTAGAGAGATTCACATGTGCAGACCCGGCTGTATGATCCGGACGGCTCGCAGCCTTGTTCGCTTAAGGTGTGCAGTCGATCGCTACTCACACATAGCCAGGTATATACGCCTGATTGGACTCGGGTGCGTAGAAAATCAAGACCTAGAAAACACAGACTACATCTCTGACCTATTATCCACTGACCTGCGCCAAAAACTGTTTGTTGCTTATAGTTAAATATGTTGAGTCCTAATGTGAAAGGTGTATAAGGCATTATATAGTATATTTGTATAAATCACAATGCAGGTGACTTAAACCGAGACAACGACTCACCTGGGCAAGACCGATGAATTTGACTAATGTTGTGTTTAATCAAATTCAAAAGGGGGATATAATTTCTTCTTAAAAGGATATATCGTTATTTTAACAGTTTATTTTATTGAATTCAAGTTAGTACAATTTCCTTGTTTCAGGAAAAAATATTTTCGAAATGATTCTGTCCTCGTTTCGCAAGTACAAGGACAGCGTTGGCTGGCTCTAGGCTTACATAAGTCTGCTAAGTTACTGGGCACCAAATTGATTTGAACCTTAAAATCACATGCTGCAAGCGAAGGAGACACCGCCTCTCTTTCAGGGAATTAAAAACTACCTCATACTACTCGTAAGTCTAAAGACTGGTTGCTGATGAACCAGTCTTTAGACTTACGAGTAGTATGAGGTAGTTTTTAATTCCCTGAAAGATGTAACCACTTCTTGTTGGATAATGGTAAAAAGACACGATGGGTCATATTATTAAAGACACTATTATCTTGAAACCTCATAAGACCAGCCTATGAAACATTCTAAAATAGAGATTAAACCATTTTATCTTTCACGGAGACTGATGTAATGACGGGCCATTGAAATGAGACTAATGCTGTGTGTAGTCTGACGTCATTGTTAAGGGGGACTACTTTGTCATTACTGGAAAAGGAACAAAATTGTAATTGACAGAGTGATATACCAAGATAAAGAGCAGCTTTATTTGTTGTTTTAATATGACACTGATTGCCTCCAGTATCTCGGCTCACCTGGACATATGGAAGAACTATGTAGGCGTCTAGTCCGCAACGACGATCGTTATGATGTGTTTATTCAAGGGATAATTTGTGCAAATGTGTTGGCGGGTTAATCAAGGGACCGGCTATAATTGACAGTAATGGTGATTGATATTCTTTTCTTGACATGGGAAGTAAAGGACTATTAACTTCTGAATCGATCGTTGGGGGAGGCAGACAGACGTATTCATTGGGCCTGGGAAATACTATATAGAGGATCAAAAACAACCCAGATTGGACATAGACCTCTATAGACCACAAAATTAAATACGTCAACCGTAAAAATATAAAAAGACACTGTAAAATCTGTAACAAAGAGCGAAAATATTATTATATTCCATCAATCTATATATAAATAAGGCAGAATGTCAGCTAATTAATCCTGACCATTTTTAAAAGCTATATAACCCTATTTGGTCAGAAAACCGTAGGAACTTCAATGATATAATTCTATCTTGAGAGGATCAACGTTTCCTGAGTACTAAACAAGGGAATTATCTTCTCGCAGGCCGGGACTATAAAAATAGACTTTTCTACATTCTCTCTAAAATTCAAAAACCACAGGAGAAATGGCCTCAACCGTTTATGCCTCCAGGTAGACCTATAATATCAGATTGTTCCTCAGAATCTTACCATCTCTCAGAACTGATTGATTACAACCTCAAACGAATTGCTAACAGGCATCCCAGTTTCATAAAAAATACTGAGGACTTTTTGAGTAAGTTATCTGAAATTCAAGTTGATAAAGACGTCATATTAGTTACACTTGGCTTAGAATCTATGTACACACATATCGACATTGAGGCAGGACTTCGTTCTGTTAAAAATGCTTTCGATCGGAATCCAGACCCCAGTCATCCACCTAATGAGATATTGAAACTGTTGGAACTCCGCTTGAAATGTAACGATTTCGAGTTCAATGAACAAATATACCAGCAAATTAAGGGTTGTGCTATGGGTAAAAGGTTTAGCCCCAACTTTGCTTCCATTTATATGGCAGAATGGGAACATGAAGCCCTTGGAGAGTGTGCTAAACAGCCCCTGTTGTATCTTAGATATTTGGATGACATATTTATACTCTGGCAGAATTCCAAAAATGATCTTGATCTCTTTATTGCAACTCTTAATCAGCCTAATCCTAACATTAAACTCCAGCCCATTATTAGCTTTGATAGCGTAGATTTTCTAGATGTCACAATATACATGGGTCCTAATTTAGATACAGTAGGGTATCATTTGGATTTTAAGGTGTTCTTTAAGGCTACAGATACCCACCAACTACTTTATGCTCAATCCCTTCATCCTCCACACACCTTCAAGGGAATTATAAAATTATTAGTAATACGGTTCCACAGAAATTCTAGCACTCTTGCTACCTTCGATCAGGCTTGTTCTGTTGCCTTTAAGGCCCTTATCCCAAGAGGATATACTAGGCGACTTCTTCACCAAATCAAATCGCAAACTTTCAGAAAACTGAACAATTATAATTTAGACCAAGGGCTAGAATCAGCTCCTAGAAGAAAATACCACAATAACCCTGTAACAGTGTCAGGCAGGTCCTCAAAATGTATGAAGGTGAGATGCAAACTAGATACTTACATAGATGCTTGTTTGTTTGTTTGTTTGATTGGGGGTTTAACATCATACTCAAGGGTATTTCACTTATATGGCGACGTGCCAGCCCAATGGTTGACTGAAACCACCCTGGACACCACTGGACAAGACATGACGGGACAAATAGAGGACAATAACAGGACGCATTACAGACACCACAAACAGATCAGCTTCCTGTTCCCCTTTAGCTCTGAGAGCACCAGGGCAACATGAAGCTCCCTCCAACCACCCGCTCAAACGTTACTGTCAGACCCCAAACGTTACTGTCAGACCCCTAGCCAGGAATTGAGAGGGGCATGGGGGAACATTGAATATTGTAGGCAAAACTCTTTACCAAACTCAATTTTAAGACTGAACAAACTTATTTTTCAAAGTGCATCTATGGAGTGTGAAAATGAAACTACTGAATGTTTTGATACTTTTTAGGGTAGATAAAAACAAATCTGAATTTGTTTGCATATTCAACAAACTACATATATATATCTGTCCAACAATCACAACTGTGAAGATTTGCTTATTCTTCTTAAAAAAAAAAAAAAAAAAAAATATTGTACATTTTTATTGCAAAAAACAAATCACAATAAAGATTCAGCTTTTCTGTTTGGCCATTGGACTTCTCAATACTGGTAGAAAAAATGTAAAAACTCTTAGACCTGGTATTTTGATAATGTACATGTAACAAATACAAAATTTGGTAAACAATATTAAAATTTTTTTGTTCCCAGTACGAATGTAGACATAATTCTTGGTTTTGTAGAAAAAGGTAATAATAGTCTATCTCCAGCTTTGGAATAGTGACATAATTTTGTATCCAAACTGATTTTGCCAAGAACCGAAGGATAAATAAAATTACAGACGGGCACAAGCTATTTTAAAGGAAGAGACTATACCTAAGAGGGCCATGGCGTCCAGTAATAGGGGCATGGCGAAGCGCCAAACCAAATATGCCTAGCTAGGGGTCTGACTGTCCAGCGATTGATTGGTTGCATGGGAGCTTCTATGCAACCAATAAGATGCTGTGTTATGAGAGGCCTCTGCTAGTAAATATGACAGCGATAGTCAATGATGAAAGTGGGTGAAGTGTTGTTGAAAAAAGGATTTGTTCTGGGTATTCAACCAACTCAATGAGAGTATAGCATGTGTACCCACCCCAACAGACACTTAATCTCTGTATACATGCCAAATAGTGCTTTACAAAGTTAAATAAATGGTCAATATATAACATTCAACATACGTTATTAGTGCTTTAACTCAAAACTTAGTCATTTTATCCACCAGGGGGCGTAGCTGTAATTCTATAAATATGTGATCAATATAACCTAACATTTGCTGCTACTCTGTTGATTTTTTAAAATATGTAAATGTGCATTTCTGAAAAATAAAGCAAAATTGCTTTATAATACAAACTTCATTGATGATCAGATTGGACAAATTTGTCAAAATCAGCAGCAACATGCAAATTTGCTCAAACACTGGAAACAATTTGGGAAACCTATAAATCGGTCCTCCTATTGATTTTGACAAATTTTGTCATCTGATAATCAAAGAAGATAAGGCACATTTATGTGTTTAAAAAATCAGCAAACCAGGGGAATTTGCAAATGTTAGGTTACCTCAAAAAATTTGAGAGGACCGATTTTAAGGGTTATGCCGGAAAAGAATACCGTATTACAACAAGTTTGCATAACCATCTGAATACCTTGTTCAGTCCGTTCTCCCCAACAGCATGGGCCTAGGTTTCCGCATGACAAAATTTAACACATTTGAGATGTTTGAAGTTCTTTTAATTGTATGTGTTTGTGAAACAGAACTGTTAAATATTTTATATATCTATCTGAAGATTTTCTGTTAACAACAATGATTAAATTCTAGAAAATTTACACATATTTTTAGAAGTGGAATTTATTTCACGGATGATTGACAATTCACCTCTGCTTTGTGTATTCTTATAACTTATTTGGTACATGTACATCGATCAATACAAATAAACATGTCTAGAGATTTGAAATCAGTAGTTAAGTGGAAATCAGACTGAAGCCTACCTGCTGTGGAGGTGTTCCTATGTAAATAGTAATATAATAGCCTTGACCCGACCGTCCCATCAAACTTCCTGAAGAGGGGGGTGGGGCAGGGTGCTTCGGTATGTCAGTGTCCCGTCGCTGTCTCAAATAGAATGTCTCCTCAGAGAAGAAAGGGTCGGGCTGTACATATATTTGTCTATAATGTAAAGGAAACTGTAGCATTCTAGCTGTAGTGTGTGAAATCATGGAAATAACAAAAACTCCGGTAAGAAATATCACATAGCCTGACCAAGTGCTCCCAGACATAATGGTCATTTTTAAACAGTGTCCACCAGCCGGAGAAAAAGTCCAATTGCATAGTTTCATTGTTTGTGTATAGTTGTGGGAAAGAAGCGTGTTCCCCTATTCATTGGCTGATTGCATTGAACTTGAGCATGTCGCTTTGTCAGAGCCCAATGTGCGTGGAGAGACCTTGTTGATTTCCTATCAGTTGCCGGCACTTAGCACAGCTCCTCATGGCTGTATAGCTGTTCAAGTCCCTCGTGTAAAGAACTAGCGTCATTCAATATGGCTGTTCATCACCGACGCTACAGCAATCATTCCCATACGTAACCACATCCGCTCTTTAATAATGAAATCTGGAAAAACAGAAAAAATAAATTAATCATACATAACCAGTTCAAAGCACTGCTCCCCTCTCTTGATGTAATTTGTAAAACAATAGAAATAAAAACAGAAATTTATTATTTATGTATTGTTCCAATTAAAATCATTTATAAATTAGGTTTGAAAAATACTTTCTATAAAAATGTTACATGAATTCAAATCTACTAGAAAATAAAGAAAGCAGAAAATGAAAACAAGTCTACCATGGGAGTTGATAGGGTATATTTCTAGGTTCCTATCCCTAATTCTCTACCCCCTTTAGGCTTTCTTTTAACACCGATATTATGTAAACAGTTACATGTATACGATTGAAATTAATATGGGGGCCCATAAGTTTCCGGAACCAAATTAACCATAGAAATTCTTCTGTCTACATAACAAAGAAAAGATTCGGCAAAGAGAAAATGACTTGAACACTTTCTAAACAATTTTATAAAATCGATTGATAGTTTGATTAGACAAAGGTAGTTCAGTCTCACTACATGTACCATGATACATGGTTTGTTTGTTTGTTTGATTAGGGTTTAACGTCACTGAAACCCAATTAGAACCACCCTGGTGATTGCTAGTGTGATTCCCTACAGAGGGATTTGAGCTCATGAGGTGTATATCAGAGGGGAATCACTAGTCCACCCATTAAGGTAATTGCTAGTGTGATTCCCTAATATACCGGAGGTCCACACAGGGATTTGAGCCCATGAGGAGTATATCAGAGCGGAATCAGTAGTCCAGCCATTAAGGTGACAATTGGCTTTATTATCATTTGACAAGTCACGGTCAACATCATGTGACATTAAATATAACACGCTGACTGACTGCTTGTACATAACAAGTAACGCTAGACTGTGAGAAAAGCCAATCGTTCACCTTACTCAGTCCAACACACTTTTTCAGTGACTCCAGTCCAAGGGCCACCATTACATAGGGGCATTGATGCATACACAGAACTGACACTTGAGCACAGTTGCCCGTATAAATACCTACACAGAACTGCCACTTGAGCACAGTTGCCCGTATAAATACCTACACAAACATTTGGACCTTTGGCATCCTTTTTTTCAATGCAATACTATTGTACAGGTAAATTTGTGGTTACACATCAGGGGTAAAAATTTATGTTCATTTGAAAGACGCGTCTCGTTTAAATGGAAAATGATCAATAAAGTTTCCAAAAATTTAACATGGCCAGCAGGACAAAATTGTAAAAACATATGAGAAAATATTAGAAACATGTCAACCTCTGATTAATCTATCAGACGTCTGTAATATAACATACCCAAGTCACTATTGTTGTTAATTATATCATATTTTTGCACTCTACATTTAAGAATAATAATTACAGCCGGGTACATATCCTTAAGCATAATGACTGAGCAGGATACCTCAAGCCCATGAAGTATCACCTCTCTAGTCCTAACAGCACTCAGGTGTTCTCGCAAGCCCACACTTCATTAAATAGGTAATCAACACCTGTAAAGAATTACCACCTGTTTGGTCGATGTAAGTCTTCCTATGAGAGAGACTCATTCTATGGAGGCTGACTCCGAACTCAACCTCTGGGAGCAGCAATCAATAGCTACACAGTAGATCAGTTGAAGCCATTGTTATTAACACACCTTATCAACAACCTATCCAAACTATACAGTGCATGACATGCTTTTATTATCCTGGTTATATATCATAAACAATTGAATTGGTTCTGTCATTCCCTTATCGTGTTTATACATCACATGTACAGTTTCTTTGCTTGATTAGGATTTTACTCTGTACTTGAGGTTATTTCACTTATAACTTTAAGTTGGCATGCCAGTCGGGAGCCTATTGGGTTTGTTTGTTTGATGTTTAACTTCGTACTCAAGAGTATTTCACTTATATGACGACGTGCCAGCCCAATGGGTGAAGGAAACCACCCTCGACACCACTGGCAACAAACAAAGACAAGATGGGACAAATACAGGACAACGTCAGGACGCAATACAGACACCTTAAACAGATCGGCTTCCTGTTCCCCTTTAGCTCCGAGAGCACCAGGGCAACATGAAACTCCCTCCAACCACCCGCTGGGGCACATATATATGTATCAGGAAAACAATTAAAGTATTTTTCAGTTTTCAATGAATATGAAAACGCTTCCATCACAGTTTCTCATTTTTGCTTATAAATTAATATATAAGCTTATATGTAGTATGTAATGCTTATCATTATTATTGAACAAGCATTTATTGATTGGTATCTAACGCTGTGCTTAGGGGTATTTCACTTATATGAAGGCGGGGATTCCAACAATTATTGACACTAGCATAACCTGAACCATAAAATGTGATGTGGTTTGATACTGTTGGAAAATTAATCTTCCTCCAATGCTTTTAGTAAAGAAAGCATTGCTACCTTTCAAACAAACTACCCTTAGCGCACGAGTAGACAAATGTTATACAACAAACTTTAAAAGTAGGTATTTTCAAAAATCTAAATTTGAAAACACATGTACATCATAGACTTTACTGCAGACACAAGTGTAGTATTTTTCGTATAAATAAAAACAAATTCACTGAGGTAGTTATCTTGAATGAATGACTTACATTTAGATTAGGTCACCGTACAGTAATCCTTGTAAAATGGAATCCTTGTTAAATGGAATCCTTGTAAAATGGAATCCTTGTTAAATGGAATCCTTGTTAAATTAAAGTTTCAATAGTTTCTATTTTCCACATCAAAGTCTTAACAATAAGACAACATTTAAAAATGAACTGATTGATTTGAGGGTGAAACTTCTATGATCCAGATAAAGGAGTACATTTTGACAAATTCTATTTTGAACACGCTTTTAAAGTAGATTATCTTGCTCTTTTGTTTTGTTACGTCAATTTTAGTCACAGCTATTGTAATAAACATGTCACAGGATGAAGTTGTCAAAAATTAATTGATGATAAAAATAAAATAGCTGAGAAACCATGTTGAGGTGAAAATAAAATCCCAGCATGAGATGAGAACATGTGAACAGGTCTTTGTTTTAACTCGCTTTGTCTCTCTTAAATAGCTTATTCTAGTTATCAAAATGAGGAGCCTGCTGTTCTTTTTAATTTAACCATGTCCCTCTAAAATAAGAGATGACAAATAACCTGTTCATTGCTTCAAACACTTTATCACATTTAAAAACATGTGAGCTGTTTAAGTTCAAACCATGCATATATTAATATGGTCATGTAAATAAAGAGGTTGGTTGACCGTGTATATAGCAACAGATTCAGGTCACAGATCAATAAACTTAATCTCTGCACTCAGCTTTAAGGGTCCTCTACACACTCATCAGTTGGAGACTATTAACTTCCCATTGCTTTGTACCGGACTTCGGAAATCTACTATAAAAAAATCTTGGTGGTTGCTATTACAGAACTTCTTGAAACTGATATGTACAAGTATCCCAAACTTGGTTTTCTTAATTTTCACTTGAACTACATGTATAGTTTTGTTTATACGGTTATTGACCCATTTCATTAAAACCTTCGCCATGGCATTTTGTGTACACCACTTGGTCATTTACCCAGGCCATTTTGAATGTAGTAATATTGGGTAAATTACGACAAATTGTTTCGTCATTCGGCAAATTACGACTGTATAAATACAACAGGACTATGCAATTATGTCATACAGCTGCAGATCAATGCAATGATTTTTAAAGCTGCTAACAAATTTAATTCTTCTTAGGTTTAAAAAATGTTCCATTTCATATTTACCCCCATTAGAAAAACTATCCACTAAGTGGCTTGCTGGAAAGAATGGAATGGCGTGGGATTATCCAAAAGTAGCATTCTGTGTTGAAAAGCTAGATGGTTCTTGATGGTTACAACATGCTACCCCCCAAAGGAACAAAATTAATAATATTGTGTAAAGATCTGTAATTTTCGTGGGTGGTTGGAGGGAGCTGCCAGGTTACACTGGTGCTCTTGTAGAAAATTGGGCAACATGAAGCCCATCTGTTTGTCAGGTCTTTGTTCTTCTCATAGTCATTGTTTGTTACCATTGACATCGAGGATGGTAACCTTACCCATTGGACTGGAACAAGGGTGATAAAACCTTGTAAAACACATCCCAGCGATAGCCGAAGTTAGATTATAGGATTCCCAAATACATGTATCATATGCCCCAGCAGGGGCTTAGCCAGAAATCAAAAGTATGGTGTCCAAAATGGTCAATTTGCTTCACTTTTTAAGTAACTGCATGTCCAATTTTTACAGTTTCCCTGTCTCCTGCATGTTATAGTTTCTTAAACCGGGTGTCAAAATGAGGCAATTTTTCAATTCAGGGTGGACACGCCTCTGTCTAAGCCCTTGTGCCCAAGGTCTAATGGGTGTACAAAGACAGGGACAATCCAAATTTGCATCACTGCCCTCTGTTAATTCTTTTATTTAAGTGCTTGACCATACACATATTTCCCCCTAAATAGACGAATATATAAGGAATCTATAATACACGTAGGATCATCAACTTCTGAATTCATACTTTTGTAGGCAAAAAGATTATGCTGGACAACAGTAACCCTTTCGTGGGTTAACAATCATGTACATGTTAACGTCAATATTTGTGATTAAAGTAATGGGGTGTACAATACATCATATTATTGATTTATCTCAATACACTTGCTGCCACAATAGTCTGTTGACATCAGCTATTGATAGTTTTCTTGTTGAAATCTAACTAAAAACTTTATTTACAAAAAAATTAACACAAAATAAAAAAGCTTAAATGACTTGTGTATTAATATTGTTTAACTGTTTCTAAATACTGTTCATATATTGTGACAAAATATTTTGTTCCTTCTCTGGGTGAAAGGATGTGGTTAGAGTATGATTGAAAAGGATGATTAAAATTAACTCCAGAAATCCCCATCGGATGATCCATTGACAACCTACACAGAGTTACAAAGTGCAATGAATTTAACTAAGCTTCAGGGTTATTGGAACTTAATGCTGACAAAATAATTGTTGTACTATTACGGTATAATATTTTGAAGCAATATATATTTTGTGCTTAATAATTTTAACAAAACCCTGCCCACAATATCATTAAAATAGTCAGTATAGTGAAGGGTAAGTGTTGTTTGTTTGATTGGGGTTTAACATCAAACTCAAGGTTATTTCACTTAGTCCACTTCGCACTGCTCCTTTCTTAATTACGGTGGAAAACCGAGAAGAAACCTCGTACAATCGCACTATCAACAAACACCATTCAAATAATAAACTTTGAGTGGAATTGCATTTTCTCCCGTTTACATGCGACTCACAACATCAACACAGAAGAAAATCGGACAACTTCTGCTTGTTTTGGCTGAATTTGGTGTTTACCATGGCCCCGAGTTATCAGTGTTTTTATTGGACAACTGAAACTGTGACCTTTCGTGAACCCCAGTAAGCTTGACCTAATTGAACAGTATTAGTAG
>JAQQZZ010154944.1:0-12359 GCA_030265115.1 Mopalia vespertina | reverse complement strand
GGAAAACAGGCCCGGCCTACATAAGCAATTGGCAAAAGCCTATGTACGTGAAGTGTTATCAGCTTGATATATACAAGAAGGCAACCGGAACTACCCCTGGGAGCTGCCCTGGGGGCGGGGAGGGCCCCCAGGAAAAGTGGTCCAGAACCCCCATTGGTTATACTACTTGTTGTTTGTTGCCAGTATGGTCAGAGGTGATTTCAGCTAGGCTTACATGTCATACACATGTGCCCTGAATAACAGTTTAAAGCCTCCATAAATTGCATGCCAAACAAGAGAGAGTTCAAATTATCTAATAAATGTAGCTCACAGTATTGATGTACCTTTGTCAAACTCAGATATATGAGGGAAAAATACAATCTCCAGCAATTGAACAGGTGCTTTTCTACGAGGTTTCCTCTCGGTTTTCCAGCTTATTTAAGTAGTACAAAGTAAGAAATGGTCAATCCTGTCATCCCATAAGTGAAATACCCTTGAGTATGACGTTAAACCCTAGTCAAACAAACAAACCAGTAAATGTATAGCATAATGCTATTTATCAAGTATGTACACATACTAAATTGAATCATTTAGCAATAAGATGAACCTTTTTGGACAAATCCTTAAATAATTTAATGTGAATCATTTTCTATTGGCCAGGTTTCCTGTGATACTAGTAATAAGCACAACTGTGATTTGATCTTCCTGGCTGAAGGTAAATATTTCTTGGAGATCAAGTTATTATTTAACTCTCTTCTTGAAAACGCTGAAATCAAAAACTTTTCTGAACTTGACAAGTGGACTTTGTTGCCTCCTCCACAAGTTGTTGTGGGTAAAAATCAACCAGACTTCATAGATGATGAAATGTATTCAGTGCTGAGAGTTGAAGGTCAGAAGTCACGGTCAAGATCAGAATCAAGGTCATCAGAAGGTACAGAGGTCATGGAGTCTGTGCAGTGCATAGAAGGGGAGACAATCCATATAGATGAGGTGCTGTGCAAGGAAGAAAGCTTCCAATCTCTCACACCAGAGGTCGCCACTTGAGCCAGAATGCAACAATACTCATGACTTTGTTTTTCCAATTACCGTAGTTTTAACATTTTAATGTTGAAAAACATATCAGAGTGTTTAGTGAATGCTGGATCTTCCATTGTTTGCCACATGCTATATATTTATAGTTATATATAAACTTTATTTAACAAATAAGCCTGCCTATAAGCAAAACATTTATTGTTTTCATTTTAAATTTTTATTGGACTCAAATGCCCTTGGAGATACATTGTACTTTCAACAGGTTTGAGCGGGTGGTTGGAGGGAGCTTCATGTTGCCCTGGTGCTCTGAGAGCTAAAGGGGAACAGGAAGCCGATTTGTTTGTGGTGTATGTATTGCGTCCTGTTATTGATCCCGTCTTGTCTTTGTTTGTTGCCAGTGGTGTTGAGGGTGGTTTCCTTCACCCATTGGGCTGGCACGTCATATAAGTGAAATACCCTTGAGTTCGATGTTAAACCCCAATCAAACAAACAAACAAACAATCAACAGGTTTGAATTTGAGTTCACTGTCATTGGCTGAAGCAAAGTGAGATGTCCTGAATATTAATTTCTCACTAAATCCCTTGGGACTATTTTTATCTTTTGACGGTAAAATAGTTGATGTCTGAAACCTTTCTGTATATATGAACTCTAGCTTCATACAAGTAATCCGTTTTTTTAGTCTTGTTATGTTGGAATAAGATGATTTTAATAATCACTGATAACTACCAGGTGTTCCTCTCACCTAATCTGGCACATTTAAAGGCATCCCCTAGTGGAGGACCAGTATCAACAAAAGTCTTGGGTAAACCCTTTGTTGTTACCTGGGGTCAAAAACGGATACGTATATCACATCAGTGGAAGTGAGATTTCTTAACGGTGGGGCGGGCAGTTTGACTGGAGCTCCATGTTGCCCTGGTGCTCTCAGAGATTAGATGCAACATGAAGTCGATTTCTTTGTGACATCTTTGTATTACGTCTTGTGATTGTCCTGTCGCCCTAAAGTCAAGGGTGTTTTCCTTCACCCGCTGATAGGCCAGCCTTTATAGGAGTGAAAAGACATTAAATATTATACCTCATTTAAATTTCTTCCCATTCTTTGCATTTGTTTGCTGTGGGCCATATTATGTGATATTGGCCCACATTGTTATATTTAGTGAGATATTGTTTACCTGTCGGTTACCTGAACCAGTAATCAAAGCAAGGCAACATGTACATTAAGTAGCCTTTCTTCTCAGTACCAGAGGAATACTGTCACCTGAGTAGAAAACCAAGATATCATTTAAATTTCTAGTCACTAGATTTATTTATACACGCCACTAATATTATGTGAAGTGGTCGGTTACCTTTAATTATGTGGGGAGCCTTTCAAGGATTTCCTCTTCTTAGTTTTTGTATTTTTTTTATTTGTGCCCTTATTATTTTTCTTGTTTTATTTGTAATTTATGAACAAATGAATTGTTTGTGTATCTTAGGTTTAGGTCAATTGTAACAGTGATATTCGGACGAGGTCCTGATGAACAGATCAAAATATTGTACATATGTATTCAACCGGAGTGCTATCTATTACATAATTGTGGAGACAGACTACAAGGCATGCCTCTGTCTGTGCTTGGCCCTCTAGCTCATTTAGCTTCAGCCCTCTGGCTTAGGGCAGTTTGTTTGAAGAGTGGCAATGCTGTCTTTACTAAGCACTGGAGGAAGATTAACCTTTCAACATTATGGAAACTTCACATCTTGGTTGTCACTTATCTACAATCTACAACCATCATATAAGTAAAATACCTTTAAGCTCGGCATAAAACACCAATCAATCCATCTATCAATCATTTAGATACTCTAACCGTCAAACCTTCAAAGTTTCACAAAGTAGAGTAGTGGAATTACCATGTGTCCATGGGTATCTTTTATTGGAGTTGTAAGTTGACTCTAGTGATGTATATATGGGACTCCTTTTTTGTAAATATATGTAATATACTAGTATATTATAATATCAATTTTATTAATATCATTATTATTGGGGATTAGAATATGTGTATGTCAATGCCTCTATAAAATGTAATATCGTAGTTATTGAGGATTTAATGTAGGGCATCTTTGGCCAGGTGAAGACATACATGACACATTGAGTCTAAATGGACCCTCAAAACCATAGAAATAGTTTGGTGAGACTGATGTTATTACAGTCCTTGGGTGTATTGACCTGCCTACTTTGTGTATTTTGTAGTATTTTTGTAGACATAATTTATTTTCAAAACACAAATGGGCAAAATACCGGATATACTAGTCTAAAAAAAATGTTTATTTGGAAATACACCGTTCTGAATGCACAAAGGCTCAGTTCCAGGATATGCAATGCATATCCACACAGGTCTGTGTCATGCTACCTTATCAAACAATAAAATATACATTAAGTTAAGAAAAGACTTGAAATTAAAAGATATTTTTGAAAGAAGAAAATTAACATAATGATCAGAAAATACTCATCACGGGTTGGCCGATCTGGGTTTATTGAAGAGAAGTTTGAGCTTTCATACAGAACTCTGTTGATTTGTTTTAAAAGATATTTTTGAAAGAAGAAAATTAACATAATGATCAGAAAATACTCATCATGGGTTGGCCGATCTGGGTTTATTGAAGAGAAGTTTGAGCTTTCATACAGAACTCTGTTGATTTGTTGGGCAGCACTTGGAAACTGGGCTAATACTTAACTGTTGAGGTTTAATATAAGCTGGTCAGAATTTGAAACTGGTCTAATACTTACCTGTGGTGGATTTATATATAGTGGTCAGAACTCAAAAACTGGGCTAATATTTACCTTCGGTGGTTTTATATAATATGCTGGTCAGAACTCGGTAACTGAGCTAATACAAAGCTGAGAACATTTAATATACACTCCTGTAAACACCATGAATCCAACTATGCCAAAAGACAGAGGAGGCCAATTTGTAGAATTTCTTCAATAGTTTGAAACTTTTTAACATACTTTTAATAACATACCATTTCAATTGGATTTTGAAAAAAGCCTGTTATTTCAGTTCAAACATTTTACCAATGACGATATATTATCAAAGAAACCAACAAAATCAGACCAAACAGATTCACTCAATATTACAAGACTCCATGTGGATTATTGACTTTGTGAGTGGTTTCCGAGACACTACCCTGACTATGTACTGAATTCATTAGATACATGTATATATGTGTACAGTTCACAACAAATGATGGATATAAGGGGCTAATGTACATTTATATGCAATGGTGTGTTATATTGTATGTATAAAATGACAATTGTTACAGATAATGGGAGGGGAAAATGTAGATAAATTGTATATATGTGTGTAAATCTATAATATTTTTGCATGTATAATAAGTCCATGTTGGCACCACTGGAAAAAAAAAAAGAGTAGAATTTCTTATAACCCAAACCTATGGGAGTCACAAAATGTTAGCATGGGAGATATTTAAACTTTGGGCCGTCTGGCACCTCACTATAAGTGAAAGGAGGACTTTTAAATAATGTCACAAACATATCAATTGTGATGTCAACAAAAAGGGGTCTGAATCAGTTAGGTTTGACATCAAAGGAATGCCTCCAACACCCACATTTCACATCTCTGGTCTCCCATCAGGTAAAAAGTTTCACCCCACCTCCTTCAGAAAGCCCAAACATATTGGTCAGAATCTCCCTCTCCACCCATTTCCCTATTCTGAAGCGCACATTTCTTGAACAAGTGTTTGTAAAAGTTTCCTGATGCTTTCAGAGCTATTTATTGAGCAACAAGAAGCTGCTGCTGTTTATGGTTTCTTCCCTTATGTCTTGTAATCATCCGGTCATGTTTATGCTTATTGTAAATGACGTCTAGGATGGTTTCCTTCACCCATAGGGCTGGTACCCATTCAGGAGTGAAAGAACCTTAGGTACAACCATGTACCCCAATCAATCAATCAAATAAAAACAATAATGAAATGTTTTGAATTCTGTTAATGTGATTAAGAACTTTTTGAGTACGGTGTACCACGGTCATACAAGTGAAATGCCTTGAAGCATGGCTTAAACACCAGTTAATCAGGTTATTGAGGCATGGGTTCCTGGGGTGGGGTTGTCAAATATGTGTACAGGCAACAGTCCAGTAATATCCTGTATATGTGTATATACAATGTTACAACTGAAAAGGCTGTGGCACAATCTATGTATAAACACGTTTGGTTGGATATACATGTATATATATGTAAATAAACTAAATGTATATAAGCTGCTCTAAAATTATTTTGAATTGTGTATGAAATTTGTTCTGGTCAAAAGATGGCCAGGTGGCCTATCAAATCAGGATTGTTAGAGAAGCAATACAGAATGTTGAATAAAATATGTCCCGAGTTTGGCTTCATTTTTCACTTTTAAGTGGTAGGTTTGGTGTTTTAGACGGACATGCAGAAACCAGGACTAGAGGACACCACATTAATTTATTAGTCGTGTAACTTTCCTACAAAATTCCCACGTTTCAAAAGCTGTTAGTTGGGAAGAAGTTTCCTGTTGCCCTGGTGCATTCAGAGTTTAGGAGACATCAGACTTGCCAGCGGGACGATGAGGGGCAATAGGAAAGCATATTTGTTTTTTTGCTTCCTGTGATTGTCCAGTGACATCAAGGGTGGTTTCCTCCACCCATCGGGCTGGTTTCCTCCACCCATCGGGCTAGTTTCCTCCACCCATCGGGCTGGTTTCCTCCACCCATCGGGCTGGTTTCCTCCACCCATCGGGCTGGTTTCCTCCACCCATCGGGCTAGTTTCCTCCACCCATCGGGCTGGTACGCAGTCATATGTGCTTTACTAAATCAACCTTTGGAGGTGTCCTCACAACATTATGGTTTCAAAGCCCGACACTCCGATTTATTGCTGCCCAATTGGGCATACTTGCAATACATGGTTACGAGACATCCTCGCTTTTGATGGATAGGATACTTTAACAACACATTTCACAAATTTCCATTATTTTTGTGTAAAATTTAACGCCTTCTAGGTAACTCTTGACGCAATAAAATTCCAGTGTGATCTTTTCCCCTACAAAGTTTTAAATCGAGATAGTGTTTTTCTGGTGCAACGGTTACAGCACCTGGAATAAAAACATGTCACATCATGGGAGAAAAGATCATGTTGGATTACGAAAGGGAGGTTTGGGTGGTGATTCTCGCTGCCCATTTGTGTAGGGTTGATCTACAAAAGTTTACATGAAAAAAAGCAGAAATTTGCATGACTAGTTATAAAGTATCCCTTCAATGAAAGGTTAGGATGTCCCCATAGCTGTATATAATGGACAGGACAATGGTGATTAGGCACCCACAAGCTAGGACATGGGCTGGAGGGCAGGACAGTGGAGACCATTGGGGGATTTGGCCACACCTGTGTATTCTCTACAAAATTCATGTTGAATACACCAACAGGCCATTAAAATATTACCAGAAATTAAAATTTTATGCCATGCATTATCATACAAATTCACATTACAATTCACAAGAATTTTTAGAAAATGGTCCTAAAAGGAATGTTTATCCACATAAATTTCTTCTAGGGTAGGCAGGTTTGTTTTGCAAATGTTTAACCAGTGTTGAATGTTGTTCCCGGAAAGAGACAAATTAAAAACCGAAATTGTGGCCATGTTTATAGCTAGACAAGGAATCCATTGATCCAGCCTTCTGGTGTGGCGGGCGTCCGATACCGGACACTTTTGAATGGAACTTTGGTGCATGCTCAATGTTTCAACAATTTATTTGGTCATCATCCAAAATTATTAAGCACATTCCACTCGATGATTTCGTTGAGCAGGTAAATGGCTGCGCAGAAGAATAAGTACTTCATGAAAATATGTCCGTCGAATGGATTTCTCACACATTAATTTATAACCAATATGGCGACGCCCTTGTGTACTGGTCAGGCATTAATTCTACAAGATGTTTTCGTGAAACACAGTGAAGCCTGTTCTACGAATTTTGTTATACTGGTACATTTGTGTAGTTTTGTTGAGTACAGTCCTGTTTTCTGAACACGTGGCCGATTCTACGGGAAATTAAAGGAAATTTGTGGAGTTACGTACTCAACGAAACATCACGAACGTACAAGTCGAAAAAAATTGTGGAACACGGCTTCATCGTGGTTAACAAACCCTTCCAGTCGAATGCACCTACTGATGACAAAATAAAGTTGAATCGTCAAGCAAGTTAATATCGGTGTCTTTGGAATTACACTACTTGTATTATACTAGATCATTCATCAGAGTAACAACAGGTGTTTGAAGAACATTGTCAAAGGCCTGAAATAACCTTGAACACCAATCAATTCATTTGTCATTTGTCCTATAAGTCACCACAAGGATCTGAATGGACTCTGGAGCATGAACATATCCCTTCACAATTAAAAAAGAAGTAGTTTTATATAATACAGATTATTTTTATTATTTATTTAGAACTAGTCCGTGATAATTAGTTAGATTTGACAGAGGCTACTTGTACCTGGTATTATATATAATCAATCTTTACCTGTGCATTGCTTTATCCCATGACAGGTAAGCACACCAATAAGACATACTACAAACCTTCACAAATGTTACATACATGTAGTCAAAATTTCCAGCATTTCTTTACTTCTACAAAATTACCCTAACAATTTGGAGATTTTTTAATAATCTCAACATGTGGAATGGTTAATAAAGAAGTAGCTTATTTTATGACTGATCGACAATAATTCAATAAAACTTGACTCATAAATACAAATATGTACACAACAAACATTGCCATTTACATTTTAAAATTATCGAAATAATTTTGAAGGGTAATGAAAAAACCGATAGATGTGAAGCAGAACTGGAATTTAATCTTTTTCAAACATAAATATTTATGTTTCACTTGAATTTAAGTTTAAAGTTGTCAACAGACTAGAAAATAAACCAGTATTTTTTTAATACAATTTTAACAAATTAAAATTTGTTCACATATTGCTCATGTGCCGAAGTATAATTTCTATAACTGTTTATTATGTTATGGAGTTCCACAAGCAATGTGCTAATATTACCGAAAGTACTGGGATGAAGCTTAACGTGAATATTGTCAAACGTTAGTCATATCTTTAGCAAGAATGTAAAGACTCCATCAATACAGCCCTTTTATACACAAAGCTGGGGCCAGGGATTAGTGTATTGCTATTAATTCACTAATAGTGGATTAGAGCTAGACCCTCTATTAGATGATGTCCCATCATATTGAAGATTAAACTTAATAGTGCTTTGAGCAACCGGCCTCTAGGCATTTATTACCTATCTTGAAATTACCATAAACATTCTAACATTTTAGACACTTCATATGTCAAGCAGTGGCCGTTGGTTTTAACAAAAGCAAATTGCTGTGTGTTTTCCCCTGCATCTTAAACTTTCTTAACTATCCCAAATATTACAAGATTGAGGACATTCTAAATGCCAAAATTGGCGGAACAGACTATACAAATACATCCATTTGATATCGCTAACTTTACAATGATAATGTTGACAATCTAAGCAGACTCTCGATCCAACCCAGTCTGTTTCAGCTGTAAAAGAATCGAACGCAGTCGAGAGATATCTTTTGTGTTCTTGCTGTTTTTGGGGTTAAATTCACAAAGACGGCATATCTTCTCCCAATTGTGTCCTTCCGTTTTGTCATCTCGCTCTTTGACAAATGCAGCTTCGGCAGCTCTGGAAAACAAATAATACAGATGTTTTCATAGTTTGAATCACTGACTCTTCAAATAGAAAAAAAATAAATCGACGTTTCACAGGAGGTTTGTACATGTAGTTCTCTGCAAAGTCCTATTCAAGGCAAATTCAAAGGATATACATGATTGATTGTTGTTTGACACCGTGCTTAAGGGTATTTCACAGCAGTGTATTCCAACAATAATTGACACTAGCACAACCAAGATGTGACGTGTCTCCATAATGGAAAGATCAGTTTTCTCCAGTGCTTAGTAAGGACAGCATTGCTTCTCTTCAAACAAACTGTCCTTAGCCAGAAGGCCAAAGGATATACAAAACAACAGGCATCTATTGGAGATATTCCTTTTGAAACCCTTCATTTATGCCCAGTAATTCCTTGTAAGAGCTGCTCATAACCCTTTAGAAGTTATTAGTCTTTTACGGCTGTTTATATCACAAATACAGGATTAGAGATACATGTACAAATTAAAAAGACTCCCTGCTTTTAACTTCAATCCTGTATATAGATTATGTAACAAAATGTTGTTGATGGTTAGTAAAATAAAGAGAAGTTACACACGAAACAAAAATAATGTTAGATGGATTGTGTCCTATGGGTGAAGAACCCCCCCGCGATGTCCCTGGTAAGACAGAATGATAAGATACAAGGCACATGAACAGACCAGCTTCGGCACCAGAAGCTACCTCCAATTTAATATCAGAAACTTGACAAAACAATGCTTGTGAATCATGGGGATAGTTTTCAACAACAATATATATGAGTATTCATATTTAAAAAAACATTTTGTATTTGATCATTTACATCTATTATATTCTACATTACATTGTATATTAATCAGAAGAGCCAGCCAACATGCATTAAAACCATCTCACACATAGGTTTTTCCTCCAAGAACAGTAAGTCTTGTCCAGGAAACTTGGTTTGGAAGCTAATACAATCATGTAGAGTTCTGTTCTGATAACACAAATAACCAGCTTCTTGGACACAGTTTGCTAAATCTAAGAAACTAAGTTTTTATGGCATTATTCTTGTTTTATATTGTGGGAAAATTCTTAAATATGACCTCTGTAAACCAGTAAGAAAATATGTCTGTCACACCTGGCAGACTTACACTTATCTCATTAATTATGAAACATTACAATTCATACTTCAGGGGACAACACCAGTTTAATGTTTTAATGGACAGTAACAGGAGACTGCAGCTCACCAATCACGCATCACTCTCAATAGAATGGGGTTTGCCCGTAGCTAGAAAGGGAGATAAATCTGTCACTCATATAGTTTTGGCAGTGCCACCTATGTCATTAACTAACCATTCATTTTTTTTTTACATATTCACACCATGCTATTGTTAGTCAATGGTATAAGTGACAATTTCGGTCATATGAGTACATATTTATCTCCCCTTTTGACCACTGGCCAGCCTCATTAATTTATACTGTTAGTTTTCAATGACATAGGTGGTAATTTCGGTTATATGAGTAACATAATTATCTCCCTTTTTGCCCACTGGCCAACCCCTTTTGATATTATTTAACCATACGGTAAGTTTCCATTAAGATTTTTTTTCTGTAGGTTCCTAAGACCTACTTTTACAAGCATGCATATCCCCAGCCGGTAACAGCCAGCTTACCGTAGATACCAAGACTACAATGAGTGTACCAAATACCTACACACACAATAACCAGCATGCTAGGATAATTCCACTCCAATTACTATCTATCTTAGTGTTCATGTAACTTAGGCAGGGTTAGGAGTCTTCTAAATACCTGTGACGTCTAGAACTACAACTAGTCTGTTCTGAAAATCACATAATATTGTATTTGGCAAGTTACAAATTAGTCAGAAACGTCTATAAACGTCCACAAAGACTATTGTAATTTGTCTGTCCAAAATTTGTATGAGAGAAAATTAAAAACTCAGCCAAAGAATGAATTAAAAAATGTCATTAGAGAAGTAAGACTATGTATTGAATGTGTTTATGATAAACCACACCAAGCAATCTTTGAGTGACATGCTACTCTTAGAATACTAATTCTCTTAAAATTTTATAAAATTCTAACAAAACATGCATAATTTGAGAAAAACCCACTTAAAACTATTAATTCTGACAAATGTACATGACATTGTGTAGCTGATAAAAGAATAAAATATATAAAAACATTTTGTGAAAACCAGAGATACTAAAAAATACAACTGTACCACAACCAGTTTAATAGAGGACTTTGTAAAGGTCCCTAATAACCCTATGTGACACATTAGTAAACCTTTGTGGGGTGAGAATGAAAGTCATGTCAGTTGTTTGAATGTCTGTTAAATAAAAGCTTATCATAAACTTCTAATATATACAGAATATATTAGAGAGCACTGGCCCAATTATAAGGATTCTGATCTTAATATTTCAATCCATGTATAGCTTGACAATTATTGTTTGGATAATTTGTAATTTTCATATTTTATGATGATAAAATCTCTCAATTTTATGATGATATTATACAAAATCTGTTAGACTGTACTTAAGGTTTTTTCACTCATGCCAGTCCATTGTGTTGAAGAAATTATTATCATGCATGGCATCAGTGTCAACAAAATAGGACAATCACAAGACACTGTACAAACCCATGAGAAACAAAATGGTCAGGTAAACATAACCACAATTTGCTTCATTTATAGCTGTAACATTTTCACACAACAGTCTTATCGAAAGGCAATGAATTTGCTTCTCTCAAATTTAACAGACATTCAAACAAATACCAGGTAACTACACTACAATTAGTAAACAACATTGTTAAAACTCACTTCTGGTTTTTCCTGCAAACGGTGAAGTAAAAATGACAATGTGATTAGTAGACACAAACGGTTAGTTAAAGAACAAGATGAGGCTTGTGGAGGGCAGTTAATCTGAAATTGAACACAGCAGTTGTGAATCACTCAATCCAGGAGGCACACTTGAGTTCCTTTCTGTCTGGAGAAACCCCACATGTGGGCAGCCCTTTATTTATTGGTCGTTAAAATCAGCAGGTTTACCACTCTTATAATTACATATATCACTATATTTTGTATTTATATCAGCCTGCCCAGAGGGAAACCCCCCCAACACACACACACCATCTCCCCCAAGTTTACTCTTTATCTTAAGGGTTTTCATTAGCTTAACTGATAAGTACTGATTAACATTTGTTTTTTTTTTAGAAATTGATTAAAGTGTGCCACAGCAAAATGGTTTAGGTTTACCATTGTTGAATATTTTTGTTTTGAAATGTATCCTTACACTGTCCTGTAACATGTTTGCATACAAACAACCAAGGTAACCCCAGGCGATAATAATACTTGTATGAGATATAAACTACTGACCAACCAAGGTAACCCCAGGCGATAATAATACTTGTATGAGATATAAACTACTGACCAACCAAGGTAACCCCAGGCGATAATAATACTTGTATGAGATATAAACTACTGACCAACCAAGGTAACCCCAGGCGATAATAATACTTGTATGAGATATAAACTACTGACCAACCAAGGTAACCCCAGGCGATAATAATACTTGTATGAGATATAAACTACTGACCAACCAAGGTAACCCCAGGCGATAATAATACTTGTA
>JAQQZZ010154933.1:0-12360 GCA_030265115.1 Mopalia vespertina | reverse complement strand
CAATGGTTTCTGATCGTTCTCATCATTAAAGCTCTGGGGTATTATTGCACATGAATCAATGGTTTCTGATCGTTCTCCCCATTAAAGCTCTGGGGTATTATTGCACATGAATCAATGGTTTCTGATTGTTCTCATCATTAAAGCTCTGGGGTATTATTGCACATGAATCAATGGTTTCTGATCGTTCTCATCATTAAAGCTCTGGGGTATTATTGCACATGAATCAATGGTTTCTGATCGTTCTCATCAGTAAAGATCTGGGCTATTATTGCACATGAATCGATGGTTTCTGATCGTTCTCATCATTAAAGCTCTGAGGTATTAGTGCACATGAATCAATGGTGTCTGATTGTTCTCATCATTAAAGCTCTGGGGTATTACTGCACATAAATCAATGGTTTCTGATTGTTCTCATCAACTGTTTTTCATTGTTTTTATCTTTCATATTCATTACTCTTTTTGTGGTTTAAGACAGTATTTTTACTTTGGTGTTTCTTTAGTTCCATTCTGTGGAGACACCTTCTAAAAATGTCCGTTAAAAAATCAGCAAAGCAGCGGCAAATGCATATGTTAGGTTTTCTCTCAAATTTTAAGGTAATTCCAGAAAAGGATACAGCATAGGTCTGGAGACCAGATTCCATAGAGGCAAGCAAAATTATCTTTCGATATATATTCAAAATATTAATGAATTAAAGAACACACAAGTTAATATTAATTACACATTATAAGTAATCCAGAATTGTAGATAAAGTTTGTGCATGTAACTCTGGTTTGTGATTAGGCCTGGCTAATATTTGTTTATACTTTCAGGTCAATGGGATTATGTAGTTTATAGGGTCTAATGTTTGGGTTTTAGAGTGAAGTTCACATTAAACACGCCCTTTTGCTAAGAACAGTTTGTTTGAAGAGTAGTAATGCTTTCTTTACTTAGCACTGGAGGAAGATTAACTTTCCAACATTATGAAAACACTTCACATCTTGGTTGTGCTACTGTCAATTATTGTTGAGAAAAAAAATCAATCAATCAATCAATCAACCCTTTAAGCACAGAAAAGTTTATGAAACACTTTATTGTACAATCTGATACTACAAAAAAGTTGATTCCTTCTCTCTGCTGTCAACAAATTAAACAGACTATTAAAATGGTACTACAGAGCATCACAAGTCCACTACTGTCATGTGCATGAATGGTTGACAAACTGAAATTTTAAAAAATGGTTCAAACCAATCTGATACAAATGCGAACAAATGAGGAATACACTTCTAATATCTGTTGATCCAACGCACATTGGAGCTTCTGTGTAATACAGGTAGAATTGGAGGAAAATCCTTATACTTCGGTTTAATACAGGTAGAATTGGAGGAAAATCTGGAGGATTTTTTTTGTATTTATAAACTATACTGGTAGCTAACTGTTCAGTATTTGTTTATATGAATTACAAAACTTGTTCCAAATGGAGAGATGTATGTCACTACAAGAAAGGAAGTATTTGACATTTTAATACTCTAGTCGTATCCAGTGTTTTTTTTTTAGTGGGTTGGCAATGTTTCTACTCGCACGGAAATTTGCTGAAAATATATAAGGGAATACTATTAACTATGAGGATAATGCTACTAAATTGATGTTAGTCTTGCTACAATTATGAAAGCAACATTCTTTTAGTTTAAATAGTGACAACAGTTTATATATGTGTAAGGAGGTAGGAGGATCCTCTGATTATGGGCGGTATGGTCCGAGAGTAACCATGCTGTCTTTACTTGACACTGGAAGAACATTGATTTTCCAGTACAGCCTGGGGCTTTATTAGCCAGAAATCAAAAGTATGGTGTCCAAAATATTCATTTTGCGTCACTTTTCAAGTAACTGGGTGTCCTACATGTTAATGTTTCTTAAAACAGGGTGTCCAAATGAGGCAATTGTTCACTTCACACCCCTCTGCCTAAGCGGTTGAGCACAGCAAAACAACATTCTTTGGTTGTGTTGGTGTCAGAATTACTGTACGAGGAAGTCATAGAAGTGAAATAGCTGGGAACATGGGCCGTGGCTCTGTTGGTTATTAATGATGTCATAAGTCTCACAATACTCATCGAACAAACCTGATAATATATGTACATGTACAAATAATAAAGTCATATGGTTAAATTGTTAAAAAGTAATGACTAATAACTATTCTTACTTAACTGGTTTCAGTATAAATAATTCTGTATTATTAAACATTTTGTGTAAAGTAACTGACTAGGTACTTAAGAAAATGAACATGCTGTCATATCCTTGATCAGCATTTAGAAGTTGTGCCCAACACAAGAACATATAACGATTCATATGGATGTCAAACTAGTAGTTTATTTGCTGGCATATAATCTGTAAACTGCATATAAACTGCATATAATTGTGAGCAAATAAACTAGAAGTTTGATATCCATATGAACCATTATGTATTATCTATTTACTTTTACATATGGGCGATTGTTTTTATTGTTATACTCAAGACAATCCTATTAGTTATATTCAAATAGACCATAAACATTATCTATTGGCATTTTTTTCAGAGAGAGCTTCCTGTTGCCCTAAGAGCTAAGGGGCAATGCAGAGATTATCTGTTTGTGATGTATTTGCATTGCTCCCTGTTTTTGTCCAATCTTGTCCTTGTTTGTTGTCAGTGGGTTCAGCATAAGTAGGGCATAAAATCCCAAACAAACAAATGTTCTTTTCATAGAACACAAGCTAGATGAAAGTGACATGGCAAAATGTTGTGTTTTTTTTAACCTCAGATTGATACATCTGTTAGCAGATTGTTTTGCTTAAAATCAAATGGACATCAGTTAAAATGAAACAACGAATGAAAATAATCTATTTCATTAGTCACAAGCACAGGCACTTGATGCAATGTTATGTTTGGTCGCGTATTGACGAGTCAATACAGAGTGTCTACTCTTGAATAAGCGACCAAACATAACATTAAGTCGTGTGCCTGTGGTCACAAGTGTGGAAAATCGTAAGCATTTTTATATAGGTTTTATTTAATCAAATGAATAGAATGTTTAACTGGAAAATGAATCTTTTTTAGCGGAACATGTTTTGTATTTCAATCTATAATTTATTTTTAAGATTTTAGCAGGGGGATTGAGGGTCAATACTTGTTTCTTAACTGGCTTTCCTATTTTTGTATTTTCATCGTTTTGAGTGTTTTTTCAACCAGTACTCATTACTAATCAAATATGAAATAATTTTTGAGTTTCTCATTCTGTTGGGTTGTATAAATGTTTCTCATTTGTTTCCAGCCTCTTTTGATTTACATAACAAAAATGAGAAATCTACATCTTTGTGCTGTTGGCAGGTGCGCCTTTTTCACTCAACTTTTGTCAACCATATAAAACTTGTAAAATAACTGTACATATTTTATTTAATTAAAATTAGCTTCACATCAATTTAAGTTGTTTCTTGACTTTGTTTTAATCGGCAGTATTTTGCCCTATGAGACCAGTTATTCAAAGGACTGGGTGTCAAGGTAATGTTCAAGGTCTGTCTCTAATCCTGGATTAGAGGATGTCCAGTAATGTTCAAGGTTTGTCTCTAATCCTGGATTAGAGGATGTCAAGGTAATGTTCAAGGTCTGTCTTTCATCCTGGATTAGAGGATGTCCAGGTAATGTTCAAGGTCTGTCTCTAATCCTGGATTTGAGGATGTCAAGGTCTGTCTCTAATCCTGGATTAGAGGCTGTCCAGTAATGTTCAAGGTCTGTCTCTAATCCTGGATTTGCGGATGTCAAGGTAATGTTCAAGGTCTGTCTCTAATCCTGGATTAGAGGATATCCAGTAATGTTCAAGGTCTGTTATTAATCTTGGATTAGAGGATGTCAAGGTCTGTTTGTAATCCTGGATTAGAGGATGTCCAGTAATGTTCAAGGTCTGTCTCTAATCCTGGATTAGAGGATGTCCAGTAATGTTCAAGATCTGTCTCTAATCCTGGATTAGAGGATGTCCAGTAATGTTCAAGGTCTGTCTTTCATCCTGGATTAGAGGATGTCAAGGTAATGTTCAAGGTCTGTCTCTAATCCTGGATTAGAGGATGTCAAGGTAATGTTCAAGGTCTGTCTCTAATCCTTGATTAGAGAATGTCAAGGTAATGTTCAAGGTCTGTCTCTAATCCTGGATTAGATGATGTCAAGGTAATGTTAAAGGTCTGTCTCTAATCCTGGATTAGAGGATGTCAAGGTAATGTTCAAGGTCTGTCTCTAATCCTGGATTAGAAGATGTCCAGTAGTGTTCAAGGTCTGTCTCTAATCCTGGATTAGAGGATATCAAGGTAATGTTCAAGGTCTGTCTCTAATCCTGGATTAGAGGATGTCCCGTAATGTTCAAGGTCTGTCTCTAATCCTGGATTAGAGGATGTACGTAATGTTCAAGGTCTATCTAATCCTGGATTAGAGGATGTCCCGTAATGTTAAAGGTCTGTCTCTAATCCTGGATTAGAGGATGTCAAGGTAATGTTCAAGGTCTGTCTTTCATCCTGGATTAGAGGATGTCTAGTAATGTTCAAGGTCTGTCTGTAATCCTGGATTACCGATTTAATCTGCTCATCTTGGTTAAGAAGTTTATTTTGTGCAAAGCATTGGAGGAAGATTAATGTTTGAGTGTAACAAAATATGGTGCTATTGTAAATATCTGGCATCATATAAGTGAAATACTCTTGAGCATGGCGTCATAGACCAACCGGAATTAATCAGGAGTTGCATGTGTACTTCGGTTTGTTTGTTTTGTTTGATTGTGGTTTAATGTTGCACTGAAGTGTATTTCACTTAAATGATGGGGTGCCAGCCCAAAAGGTGAAAGAAACCACCCTTGACACAACCGGAAACAAACAAAGACAAGACCGGACAAAAAAAGGATGCAATACAAAGACATGACTAACAATCAGCTTCATAATGCCCCTATAAAGAGAAAGGTATCTCTGCGCTACTGAGAACGTTTGGTGCTCCCGATTGAAAAAGAGACACTTAGTCTAATTGTTGTGACGTGAACTAAAATACATATTTGTCCTCGCCTGAGATCGACTTATAAAACTAACCATTTGGTTCTGTCACTTTTCAATAGAAGTTAGTGATCACAAGGCTCCGATAGTTTGAAGGCAGATTTTTTCAACTGCTCAAGTTGCCACTATGCATGCAAGGAAAAATCTTTGATATGGCCTCCTTTGGGGGAACAACAATTCAATTATAGAAGACAAGATCCAGTTTTGAAAGATTTATTGATGTTTTGTGGTTCAATTAATTTACTAATCAACTATCAATGATGGAAATGATAATGTAAGTAGGTTGACAAATAACACATTCATGGTCATAATATATAGAACAGAATATATACAGGAGTTAACATGACAGTAAATTGTATATGGTCCCTAAAGTACAATAAAATGATTGAAAATTTGACACAATATACAACAATATGTACCTACTGAGTGGACCAGATTTTCTGCATGTCCACTTTTTTTTCAACTGTCATAATTGATTATGATTTTTAGATTAAAAAGTGTTAGTTCCATAACATGGACACCATTACGTCTTTGGATAAATAATCGGCAGTATATGTTTCATGCAGTTATATAAAATTCTACATAATTGTATTTAAACTATAATTTTAAGTTGGTTTTTAACTAAGTTTAAATGTGGTCTACACATTTTCATTAGTGTCCGTCAAGTTATTGTTGACATAACAGACTATTGGTATGTTCCTGATAATTAAGATTCAAAATATCAATGATGCTAAACATTTATAAGGTAATGTTTGATTGATTGGGATTTTAAGCGGCATGTCAGGTAAATTCACTTATATAACAGCTGGCCAGACCAGTGGTTGAAGTACATTACCGTCGAGTTCACTGGCAACAAACAAAGACAAGACAGTCGCGTGATGCAGTACAAATACATCACAAACAGATCAACTTCATGTATGTAGCCTCTTCGCTCTAAGAGCACCAAGGCACCAGGAATCTTACCTCTAACCAAATGCAACATTAATTGGATTTAGTTCTCTCTGACTGGGATTTCAAATTGCATGGCATAGCCCAAATTCTTTCTGTAGATGTTTTGAAAAAATAAATAAGAGCACTAGAAGTCCTACATAAGCACTATATACCTTTCATCTAGTTACACAACATATGACAACACCATAACATGGTTACTAAGGTAACAAAGATATCCACATGTTTACAAAATATAGGAGGTGATGCAGTCTTGGCTGATGCAGATGTTTGAGAGATAGCAAAGATATTAATACCAATTTTAAGTGTTAATAACGACATGCATAACATAGATAACATACATCAACGCATGGGGCTACCAAAACCTGTGAAAATTGGGAATCAGATTAACAGATCCTTACAAATGAATTCTGTTATGTTTGTATTTTTTGTAACATTTTCTGCCTGTATAAAACTGAAAGTTACTCTTCATCAAAGGGCATTAACTCTGCACAGACAATTGATTACAGCAACTTACAGGGGACACTACTCCGACACAGTTGTAGTCATTCGATTACACATTATAAAATCTTTTATGACCTTTGCATTGTTCTCTTAACTATTGACAGTCACAACTTCTAAAAGAGAACAATTCATACACAACAACTATTTTAAAATTTATGTCATTCATATTATAGACACTAGCTACAATCCAAGTTAGTTTTTTTCAATTTTTTTATTAACCGGGTCAAATGCTTCTCATTAACATAGTACAGTATTTAGTGATATGCCAATTCCATAAAATCAACACAAATGACTTACATGGAGTTGAATTTAGACCAGCGATAACTGTGCCCACTTTACCTCAGCTTGATAGTATATTTTCACTTATTTATTTACTCAATGTAGCACAGTGAAGTAATTTCAAATGCCAACAAGATAGTGTCCAGAAGTGTTTTCATACACTAAAGCAATAGTGTATGCTTTCTGTAGAGTACAGTTAAACCCTTTTCTATTCTTACTCAACAACATAAGAACGTGTTTGGTAAATCTACTCCACAGCCTTTCATAGGTCAACTCACTGGTATAGTGAAGCCATTCATGTCAACTCACTGGCATTATGAAACCATTCATGCCAACTCACTGGCATTATGAAGCCATTCATGCCAACTCACTGGCATAGTGAAGACATTCATGCCAACTCACTGGCATTATGAAGCCATTCATGCCAACTCACTGGCATAGTGAAGCCATTCATGCCAACTCACTGGCATAGTGAAGCCATTCATGCCAACTCACTGGCATAGTGAAGACATTCATGCCAACTCACTGGCATTGTGAAGCCATTCATGCCAACTCACTGGCATTATGAAGACATTCATGCCAACTCACTGGCATAGTGAAGACAATCATGCCAACTCACTGGCATAGTGAAGACATTCATGCCAGCTCACTGGCATAGTGAAGACATTCATGCCAACTCAATGGCATAGTGAAGATATTCAGGGCAACTCACTGGCATAGTGAAGACATTCATGCCAACTCATTGGCATTATGAAGCCATTCATCCAACTCACTGGCATAGTGAAGACATTCATGCTTAACTCACTGGCATAGTGAAGACATTCATGCCAACTCACTGGCATAGAGAAGCCATTCATGCCAACTCACTCGCATTGTGAAGCCATTCATGCCAACTCATTGGCATTATAGAGCCATTCATGCCAACTCACTGGCATAGTGAAGACATTCATGCTTAACTCACTGACATAGTGAAGACATTCATGCAAACTCACTGGCATTGTGAAGCCATTCATGCCAACTCACTGGCATAATGAAGACATTCATGATTAACTCACTGGCATAGTGAAGACATTTATGCCAACTCAATGGCATAGTGAAGACATTCATGCCAACTCAACATCATAGTGAAGACATTCATGCCAACTCACTGGCATTGTGAAGACATTCATGCCAACTCAATGGCATAGTGAAGACATTCATGCCAACTCACTGGCATAGTGAAGACATTCATGCCAACTCAATGGCACAGTGAAGACATTCATGCCAACCCAATGGCATAGTGAAGACATTCATGCCAACTCACTGACATAGTGAAGACATTATGCCAACTCACTGGCATAGTGAAGACATTCATGCCAACTCAATGGCATAGTGAAGACATTTATGCCAACTCACTGGCATAGTGAAGCCATTCATGCCAACTCACTGGCATAGTGAAGCCATTCATGCCAACTCAATGACATAGCGAAGCCATTCATGCCAACTCACTGGCATAGTGAAGCCATTCATGCCAACTAAATAGCATAGTTTTTTCAAATGCTTACTCAATAGCATTATGAAGTACGCTGCATAGGAGAAAAATAATGACTCATTGATCTTGTAATTTTTAAAAAGTTACCCTTGTTATGAAAGCTTAACTAAATGATTGCTTCAATGATTGATTTGTGTTTACGTCATGTTCAGGGTATTTTCACTTAAATGATGGCAGTGTACTCCATCAGCCAAAAAATCGTAAAAACTGAAGTATTTTGTTTTGTTGTAAAACAGAGGTTTTTTTCCAGAGCCATGTTAAAACAGTGAGACAATACTCAGTCAGAGCATGCTGCCACTGTCAATGGGGCAATTAAATAAAAGTCAAATCGTGATATATTCTATGTTGTTGAAATAATTTTAACATCATTAAAACAAATCAATTTTAACAATATTTTCTAATTTTGGGATAACACTTTCTTAGAAACAAGTTCAGAAAATCTGCAGACTGAGGCTCATCAAGGAATCAAACCTCCAACCTGCAGAGTGAGTTATAACAAAATGCTAAAAATGAAAATACATATAATTGTTATTTCGTAAATTAATATTTGATTCCAAAAATCACCTACATGAACAAGACATCAAAGGTCAACTTTAAAGCCCGAAGTTCTTAAAGCATTGTTTGAAAGTCTTAATTCTGCATGATATTGCAGACACATAGAAATAACTTACGTGCATATACGAAGTCGTTTTCAGCAATTATTAATCCCAATAAGTCATAACAAAATATTTTTTGCCTTTACCAAACACTGCGGAAATGTTCAATACTTAAAATCAAATATTATTTTTTGTTTTTCACAGCATACACAAAGAATGATTTAAACAAAATTAAAATAATATTTAAATGATTCTCCAATTTTCAACAGAATAAAATGATCACAATCTCAAATATACATGTATCTGATGAATTAGACATGCACTATACAAACTTAATATAAAAACCTCTACCACTATATCACAGAAATACAAAAATACACACATGTCTTTTTCTGCCATTGCACAATTTAAATCCAACTTAATTTTAATGTCATCCAACCTTAAATCAAGACCCTCTCAGCATTTGTCTAGTGTAGACCTATTTTGTAACCATCAAGTACCATCTAGCTTTACCATAAAGTCTACAAGATCAGGAAGTCACGAGGCAGGCCTCTACACAGTTACTGAAAACTCACTCGAGCTGCTCAAAAATGTTTAAAATGAGAAATATGGGTCAAAATAAAATAAAACAAAACTTTTGATTTAAGAAAAATAAAATTTGTAACTTTAAAAACGAATTACGCTGATCGGCAGTTGTAAGATTTAACATTCTCCCGGTGTACTTATATAGCTGTAATTTGCCAGACAAAGATCACACAATTTGTTATATCCTTCATTATTACTATCAAATATCACTACTAAACATGGTCCTGGTTCATGACCAAGCTGACTACCCTACACCATGGAGGTAAGATGGCGACAGTTTAAATCAAATGGTGTGAACCTACATGTACTGTAAATCACCTAAACATTATTTAATGATGATTTTACATTTTTGTTTACTGTGGGAGTTTTCTGAGAAAACCTGATGCTTCCTTACTGAAAAATTTAACACCTGTCTCACAGACTAAGTCATTTTAAAATAATTAGCACTTAATTTAATTAATATGTAATGTTCAGGTACCAAGTGTTGTCTCCCTTGAATATCAATACTGAACAGCCAGACAGAATATCCAAAGGCTGATTGTTTGACAGAGGTTTTACGGCATACTTAAGGTTATTTCACTCATATGAATGCGTGTCAGCCCAATGGGTGAAGGAAAACAACCACGATGTCACTGACAACAAACAATGACAATTACAAGAGGTCATACAAAGACATGACAAACAGATTAGTTTCGGGTTGCCATAAAGCTTAAAACTCTCAGAGCAGCGACACAACTGGACGCTCTCTAAATTGTAGCTAGAAGAAAACAATAAACTTTGTCAGAGCCCATTCACTGTTCGTGTGAGCCCACTGAATTAAAAAATTATGAAGCACAAATCTTTACCAACTAAAAATTGCATAGGATAAAGGCAAGCAAGAAAATCAGAAATGCCACACGCATACCCTAAATAAAAACACCAAAGCAAGCATTCGGATATACCATTAAAAATCCAGTCAAACATATAAAAAAAAATTTTTTGACAAACTGCAGAAGTTGGCTGTCACGGTATAAATAGTTTTGAAACTGATGGCTCCAAATAAAGTATTCGACTTACATAAGTACTTTATTGAAAGAAAATTATTATCCATCAGCGTAATTTATGGCACATAATTTCCTTTTTGCATCCCATTTTAATGGCGAAAAGTAATAAACTGTCCTGAGCAGATGTTCTTGATATAGTTTATTAAATCATATTCAGAAAATTCTAAATGCAATGGTGTATTCATCAGGCCTGGCTGTTGGGAAAAACTGACCGAACAGTTAATTTAACCCATTTTAGGAGGATCGATTTATAGGCTTCCCAAATCATTCCAGAATGTTGTCTAAAATAGCTTTTTACAGTTGATTTTGAAAAACAATTTCATCCCACATAGAGTTGGTGCTATAAAGTAACTTCACATACATGTAGTTCTTATTAATTGTAAATTTATCTTTACAAAATCGGCAACAAACTCAAATGATCTGTTATCCTGAAAATTTTAAATGACCAATTTTTTAGTTTTGTCTGGAACGTTGCTGTCTAACAAAATAATCAAACAAATAGATAAACTGAGATTTGATCATGTTGAAAAAACACTTCAAACAGAGTTATCAGATCAATTTCAAGAAAATGTTTCTTTAAATGTTTAAATTACTGTGCATGCATTGATAGATGTTGATTGATGTCTGTTTGGAGCCTCCACCTCCCATGTTACTGGCAACAAACATTTATAGACAGTACAATCAACAGACAATACAAAAGCTTCGCAAACAAATCGACTTTGTGTTGACCCTTAGCTCTGAGAGCACCAAGGCAACAAGGCGCTTCCTCCCAAAACGCCCACGATAGATGCTATAGTTTGACAACTGAACTAGTTTTTCACCATAATGAACATTTCATGGACAATTTAGATATAATACTAACTAATTATTGTGCTAATCAGCACATTTTCATTTGTCTTGGAAACTGATGGACCAATATTTATCTTTATTCCTTTTTTTTGTTTTACAAGAAACAATTAAATGAAATGAAATGTTTTTTACAATTTCTGAAAGAATAGATTCCTCCATCATGGAAAGGGTTTTACTCTAATTGATCTTTATGTTCCATTGGTGGTTTCGGGAGACATGCTTCTTTCTTTCATAGAATGTCATGATAGATATTCCAAGATCACAGAGAAACCTTAATCATGTTGTGATATCACCAACTTCCTGGTTCCAGGTTTATTCATGTTGAGATATCGCTTAATTGCTAGTTCTTGGTTTTAAATACTCATGTTGTGATATCACCTGGTTCCACATTTACTCATGTTGTGAGATCACCTGGTTCCACATTTACTCATGTTGTGATATCACCTGGTTCCACATTTAATCATGTTGTGATATCACCGAACTCCTGATTCCAGGTTTCATACTTCGACAATGAATCTGCAGGAACACTCTTTCTCACTCGTTTCAACGAGTCTTGAAAGTCGGATAAACTGATGCCTCGGACCTGTGAAACAATTTGAGTGTAAATATTACATCAGTGTAAATAATGTGTGATGTCTATATTAACAGCAGTTTAATTGAGCCATGACAACATCAGCTAATGTCATGTGCACGATGTCAATATCAGTTTATCTGGGCCTACCTATATCAGCTAATGTCATGTGCACGATGTCATTATCAGTTTATCTGGGCCTACCTATATCAGCTAATGTCATGTGCATGATGTCAAAATCAGTTTATCTGGGCCTACCTATATCAGCTAATGTCATGTGCATGATGTCAATATCAGTTTATCTGGGCCTACCTATATCAGCTAATGTCATGTGCATGGTGTCAATATCAGTTTATCTGGGCCTACCTATATCAGCTAATGTCATGTGCATGATGTCAAAATCAGTTTATCTGGGCCTACCT